>JAODUG010004573.1:0-10488 GCA_027564795.1 Aphredoderus sayanus
CAAGGTGTGAGTTTGAAACCCGAGGACAACAAGAGGGGTAAAAGGCACAAAAAACAACATAAATACATAAAGAAATAGTGAAAAAAGAAATAAATACACACAGCAATGCCAATTGAAAAACACACAAATCATACACAATCAGATGGCGCCCCCGTGTGGCCAAGTACGAGATTTCTGAGTACATTACGATGGTTAAGGTAGCTTATAAAAACACACACATGAGTAGCCTACTACCAAGCTATTTGAGTTGTCATAACAGTAAATTAAAAGTCTACTGTACGTCACAGTCTACTTCACCTACTACACAAAGTTAGCCTTGCCTATATGCACATATTGTGCGGGGTAAGAAACCAGTTTGCAATGCTCTGCTTCCCAGTGGCAAGATAATAGGCCAACACTACTGTTGTTGTGGGTTCAGCGTTGAGATTAAATATTTTATTAGCACATGGGTAAGTAGGCCTAATCTTTAGAAATACATTTAGAAAAATAAAATAGGATCGCGCAGAATTGTAAACACTGTATAGCGCTTTCTCATAGTGGTGTAAATGAGAGTCTCTACTGTAATAGTATCCTACTGTAATAAACATTATCAGTACATAGTAAACTTCAATGTTGTAGGCTACATTTACATTCATGGAATAATTTAGCCAGCATTTTATCCAGCGACTACGTCTATGTATAGCTACCAAATCCTAAAATAACGATTGTTTACTCCCAGCACACGAGGTAAATCCTTTTTTTTCTTTTTTTACAAATTTACAATTAAAATACATTAAACTTATAGGACATGTGCTATGGCTGCCTTACTCAAAGTGCTTTACAGAGTAAGCACAAAGGGACATTCGCTAATGTAGGCTGTCTTATGTCTGTGCCACAGATGGACATCAGTAAGAATATGAATTTCATACAAGGAAGGTGCGAGGGAAATACTTTGCGTATTGAAGACCGACTAGTACTTTATGTGCGTGTACGTTCAATAGGTGTTGTGTAAACTTTAGAAAGCGGTGTGCAATTAAACATTAGTCGATTGGCACGCCACCGGTTCCCACCAAGGAAACTAGTACCCACGTGATGTGATGGAGGAGACTGCAGATTCTTTTGTTCCAAATCAATCAAAAACGAGGAAGACGGACACCCGAGCTGCGCGGAATCAGGAAATTATTGGTACATTTATTTATGCCTTACTTTTATGTCAAGACAGGCCTACACCACACGAATTTCGAAGCCGTCGAACAATTTTATGCCATAACTTTAATGCATATGGCGTGTGAGTAGAGAAATTATAAAAGTTTTGAAATGAAGTATTTAAATTCCCGTGTTCATTTCTTTGTTCGGAGCGCTGGTTAGCTTACTTTACTCTAACAAACATCTAGTCAATAGCAGTCGCTGGTTCTATGGTTTGTTGTAAAAAAGCCTATGTACACTCGTGTTACGTGTATTGTTCGTTTAAGAAGTCCTTACTTTAGGTCATTTGTGTTTACAGTAAGTATTTATTGCGTTATTTGGTGTCGGCATATCCGCTAACTGGCTAGCCGGGCAGCTAGCCATTTTGTAAGTAAGCGGTGAACAAAGGGTCGATTCCCAACCAGCCGGTTACAGTAGAGTGGCAGGCACCCAGTCTAAAGCCAGCATCAAAAAGTGCCTGTTGTGAACGGAGTGGTTTGGTGGTATAGTCGTCTCCAGTCTTGTTGTACAGTACGTTAGGCTATCCAATAGCTGTTTTGGCTATTCCACGTTTTGGGTAACATCGGTTAATGTACTGTACTGTAGTCTTGAGTATTGCACGTCTGTACGTTGAAACAACAACGTACACGGCTTTGAATTAGCTTAACGGGTAAAGTTATTGAAAAACATCAATTAAATAAAAGCATTAAGTGCTACTCTGACTTTGTCCGTACAGGTAAACCCCTTGCTGTCATCTAAGCGACTTTATTTCCACTTGATCTTCTGCGTGGAAACATGCCTCGTAAGAAGGCTGCAGAAGTGTCAGGGAATGGTGGCGCTAAGAAGAAGAGAGCAGCTGTCAAAAGAAAAGAGAGGGACTTCAGCAGCGACGACGAGTTTGACTTTGAGCAGGAGAACAACAAGAAACCTGGCAAACAAGCAGCCAAGGCTGGGCTCCAGCCTGTTACTGTTGCAGATGATGTGAAGGAGAAAATAGTGAGTTGTCTTGGTTAAAGTTACACTTCTTCATTTGGGTTTACGTTTCCTCTAGTGGTTGGAAACATAATTACCTCTCCCACATGACAGCTGTCTAGCTCTAATTCTTCACTGTCTAGCCATAATTGTCTTAGTAATTGTCATTGAAATATGAGTATATTTTGGCATTTATTTTAACATATGAAGACAGATTATGATTTCCCTAAATAATTTGCCAAGTGAAATGTATTACAGTTTGGTCATGGATAATAATGTGTAGTGCAGTCTTAACCGTCCTACTGTCGTATGGGTCAGAATGACCCGGTGTACTCGCCAGTAATGGGCGGCAACCACAACACGGACATATGACATTCTGTGGTTGGCTCCCTCTGCAGGAGGGTTGATGCAGATGATAATGAGTCAGACTGGGCATGCATGTAGCTCATGTTATCAGTATAATTCAGATTGACAGTGTCATAGTGTACAGTAAACATGAGATATTTTACAATGGACACAAGTGGGAAATATCATGTTTTTAGCTAGGTTAAGCAATTTAGCATAATGTAAGATGTATAATAAAGACCATGTCCCCCTGCAGTAGTTTTCAGCATAATGAAGCATTGCCCTCTGCCTGTATCCACTTTTGTCTCCTTAAAAGGCTCATATTTTTGTTTGTACATCTTATTGAAAACATGTTCAGGGTTCCTTTCCTTGTTGGCAGTGCATCCATCACACAGCATCGTTTAGGCTGTTTCAATATGTTGTTATCAGATGAAAGTGACCTTCAATGCAAAGTCATGACTTAATACAAAGTCAAAGGAAGACAAAACCCCCAGAATGGCAGTGGCTCCAGATTCACGTGACCTGTCAGCTCAGAATCCTCTGTACTTTCTAACTTCCTGACTAGAGCCCTGTAGTTAGTCCCTGGAAACATGAGAGTGTTTCCAGGGAGTCACAGGGTGCGATTATGCATCAGGTGGAGCCTGTCAGCATGGGACTCACTGTGTGTCTTGCTCATTTCACAGAAGCTGGAATGCCCCAACGTAAAGGGTCATCTGCTCATTTTTGGAGCTACCAACTGGGATTTAATTGGAAGAAAGGAGGTAATAAAAAGTCAAGGTATGACAACATTTCATAATCTACAATGTGATCTGATTTTTAAAGGCACCACACAGCATAATTACATTTTCTGTTTCAGTTGGTGGTGTTATCTATATCTCTATTAATCTATCGATTGATCTCTCATTTCACAAAAAATAACATGTCATAACTTCATTGGCTATATGAGTGGGAGTGTGTACAGTCCAGAAATAATGTCACACCTAGGCACATACGGCAACAATTTGGTTTACACTTATTCAGAGTTTTGGGAGTTTTAGCGAAATGAAATCAGCCATATTTTTGAATGTGAAATTAAGTCATTTACAAAGCAATTTCAGACACAATTGTCAATAGAACATATATCAACTAACCACACTGTAAATGACTTGATTTCAGTTCTGTACCTGTACTCTGCCTGTGGTGATTATAGGTGCTTTAGGTAGGTACATTAAGTAGACCAACAGGCTCCAGAAGGAGGGAGCTTTTTGGGGTTGTTGATTTCAAAATAAAATTGTTGCAGCTCTTGAATACCATCGTGCAGAATTCTGTAATATGTATGCTTTTTTATATGTAGATCCTATTCTAGCATTGTTGCTTTGACTCCTGGTATCTTACTTTAAGATAGAACTACACAAAGGCATAACTACCTACTGTGAGCTGTCTGGTGACAACATAGTTACCATATCAGTTGCGGCGATTGTGTGTGTGTTCCACGCACGGGCGCACATTTGAGCGGGGAAGCTATTTCAAGTACATTCTGAGTTTGTGCGGACAGCTGAGAAGGTACATGGGAATGAGGAAGTTGCAAGACTTGCTATTACTGACAGCTTGTAGAACGTGGGTCAGGTCATAGGCAACAGTTTCCTGTGACCTGGAGAGCTGCGTAGCGCAGCCAAAAGACATTGAGCCTAGTAGGTTATTTTTGTAGAGATCCTAGTAGGCTCGTTTAATCCAATATGTGTCTACCATGTTGAAATGTAGTAATAGTTTCCTTGATTTGTGCTGCTGGTGGAAAATTACAGTTCCATCTGTTAATGATGATTTCATATTGATATGACTCTGAAAGGCCTTTTTGAAAGAACAGCCTTTACCTAAATGCATCCATCCAGAGTTGTTGCTTTCAGACTCTTATAATCTATATGCTCAGATGGGCCATATAGAGTTTTTCCATATGTACACCCACAAAGATGCTGCCTCGTGCTCAGTAGTAATAGTAGTGCTTGTTTTTCTGCACACACTGCTTGGTGGAGATCCTTGCCAGTTTCTATGACGATTTGAATTGATAGCAAAAGTTGATGGAGCAGCGGTAGGGCTGAATGATTAATTGCATTTGCGATATTATCACGATATGATCAAACGAGATTTTCTAATCGCAAAGGCTGCGATTACACTTTGGTCACATGACACGCGACAGTTAGCAGTCTGCAGAGAACTTGGTACGCTAACTTGATCTGTTGTGCAATGGCCTCAGGCTCGACTGTCAACAACAGAAAAGTAAGCTCCTTTGATTAGCACCGAGCAATTCAGTAAACACAAGGTTCAGTCCGTGTATCTCCCCTCAATATTTAAAGGTTTTAGTTTGGCCGGGTCTGACTGTCTTATGGCGCTGCATCGCTGTGACACAGACAGCGTTTAGCTGCAGCCGGTTGGCCCGATAGCAGACCGTAAATACATTAGAAACATAAACATAAAAATGATTTGACAACCGGCAGTTTTGGCCTGGAATGGATCGGCCGTTAGGGAGTTCTCCCGAACCTCTCGATTGCCAGTCCGTCCCTGATCCGAGCTATACAAAACATGCAAACAGATTTTCGCTGCTACAACTGACGTGGTTAAGCCGTGCCTATCAGAGTCTTGCGGTGCTTTTCATTAATTAAGACTTCGACATCAAATCTTGCTGCCTTTAAACTACCCAGACGACCACATGGGAAAATATTGCAGCCAGGCTTGAAAGTGGGGCTTGCTTGCTTAAAAAATCTGATATTGTGTTGGTCATACTATACAATTTCTGGCTTGTCTTTGTTGAATAATACATAATATAGAGATGGTTAAAAAAATAATCGCGTATTAATCGCAATATTGCTTAAAATAATCGCAATTAGATTATTCTCCAATCGTTCAGCCCTAAGCAGCGGGTTTCAATTTCACTTGGCAGACGCTTTTACCAAAAGTGACTTGCAATGAGTACAGCTACAATACAGTATTACAATGAGCTAGGATGCTTGCAAATAGGCCAACTGGGGATGGAGCCCACAACCTTCCAGCTGGCAGAAACACCCACACCACTAGACCATCCTGCCACTGTTTCAGTTGCTCAGCAGGCAACTGAGTTAACCAGCCATTCATTGTTTAGAAGTGGTCGCTCCTCCACGCACGAGCTCAAACTGCCGTGGTATAGTTGTAGCTTTATACGGTGCTTGCACCAACTGATAACGTCTGCATTCTAGAGAGACTAGGGTTGGGTGCTAGTAATCTGTATATCAGTAGCTGTATGTCACTCTGAAATATAGTTTTAGCTTGTGCTTGCTGTAAGTATGCATAAGTACAACCTCAACACTGCCAAGCCCTCCACTGTGTCCCGATCACAAGGTCGGACGGGGGGCTTGAGCGTTTCAAATAAGTTTGTCGACAGTAAAATGACGTCAAATCAAAGGCATAAAGGGTGTGCCTGCAAACGTAAACATGTTGGAGGGAAACGTCTAACCTGCCATTGGTTGTCACCGAACTCCGTCAACTGTGAATGAGCACATCTGATGCGTCTGCATTCTAGAGAGACTAGGGTTGGATGCTAGTAGATGTAATCTTTGTCACTCTGAAATTTAGTTTGATGTGCATGTGTATCCCCAGTTTGCAGTATTGAGGTTGTATTTGTGCATGCCTACAGCTTGTGCTTGTCTGTCACAGCGGCATACCGGAACCTGGGCCAGAACCTGTGGGGGCCGCACCGCTACGGCTGCCTGAGCGATGTCCTGGTCAGCTGTGTGGTGTCTGGGCCCTGCGCGGCCCACAGCCTCCTCATCACGACAGAGGGCAAGCTCTGGAGCTGGGGTAGGCGCATGCTTGCCACTGCCAGATGCCTTTCCACTGGTTGCTAAGGCTGGTCCTACCTTATTGTTCATGTGTGTGGCCCTGCAGGCCGTAACGAGAAGGGCCAACTGGGTCACGGGGACACCAAGCGGCTGGAGGCCCCCAAGCTGATTGAGGGCCTGGCAGACCAGCTGGTGGTAGCTGCAGCCTGCGGACGCAACCACACCCTGGCCCTCACAGGTACACATACACACACACGCCCTCTACACGCCCCAGACTGTGGTTGTGCTGGGCTGACTTGCTGCTCTCCCCACAGACACCGGGACAGTGTACTCCTTTGGCGAGAACAAGCTGGGCCAGCTTGGACAGGGTACCCAGACCGACGCCATCCTCAGCCCAGCACCGGTAAGAAACATGGCTCACTGTTAGGCCAGTGGTAAGCTGCCACAGCATGGCTCATCCACCTCACGATGAGAGAGACCGTGCTGACGTTTCCTCAAGGGCAGTTCCAAAGACATAAATACATGCCAGTGTGTGTATATTATGGGACCCTTCATCTCCTTTCAACATAAATGCTCTGGGCTCTCCTAGTTTGTCATTGTGCTGCTGTGTGTCCAGATCTCCTACAGTGGCCAGCCGCTGGTCAAAGTGGCGTGCGGTGCAGAGTTCAGCATGGTGGTGGACTGCAAGGGCAACATCTACTCGTTTGGTTGCCCAGAGTATGGCCAGCTGGGTAAGTTCCACTAGGACCACAGCCCTGCGGGGGTTATTGTAGGTAACATAGCTTTAACTCAGCTCAGGCAGTACCCAAGAAGCTGCCTTCTCCATCCCCAGTGTGGTTCTCCTCTTCAGTAACGAGTTAGAAGTTTATATTTGGAATATACAATGCAACACTGTGCATGCAGCCGTCACAGTGTCTTTGAACGCAGGACACAATTCGGACGGCAAGTTTATTGCCCGTGCCCAGCGCATCGAGTTTGACTGTGAGCTCATCCCCCGCCGGGTGGCCATCTTCATTGAGAAGTCCAAGGATGGCCAGATCGTGCCGGTGCCCAATGTGGTGGTGCGAGACGTGTCGTGTGGGTGTAACCACACGGTGAGGAGCATCCTGCTGGAGTATTTACGCCGCATGCCACCGTCTTCGTCTTTACTGAACGTACGTGTGTGTGTGTGTGTGTGGTTGTAGCTGGTGCTGGACTCCCAGAAGCGAGTATTCAGCTGGGGCTTTGGGGGCTACGGCCGCCTGGGCCACGCGGAGCAGAAGGATGAGATGGTTCCCAGGCTGGTAAAGATCTTTGACCTGCCTGCACGTGGAGCCTCCCAGATTTACACCGGCTACCAGTGCTCCTTCGCTGTCAATGAGACCGGTATGGATGGAGTGACTCTAAGACCACCTTTACCCCTTGTGTGTACATTACACAAGTGTTTTTTGTAGCAGGTACTCATTTTGGCGTCGAAGTACGCTGGTACGATTATTACTCAACATTACACAGAAAGCTCAAGTACGCAAGTGTCTGTAGTCCGCCTAAAAACAAAATGGTACCAGTTCCATCGACCGCAATTGAGGTCCCTTTTGAAACGGGGCCTGATTAAGTCCCATGAAATAATGTGCAGCTAATTTATCAAATAGTTATCAGACGACGAGTGAGGAAACTTGGACAGCAGCAGTAACCACATATTTTTGTTTGCAATTAGGGCTGAACGATTTTGGAGAATAATCTAATCCCAATATTTTTAAGCAATATTGCGATTTAATGCTCAATTATTTTTTAACCATCTCTATATTATGTATTATTCAACAAAAACAAGCCATAAATTGTATAGTATGACCAACACTATCAGATTTTTTAAGCAAGCAAGCCCCACTTTCAAGCCTGGCTGCAATATTTTCCCGTGTGGTCATCTGGGTAGTTTAAAGGCAGCAAGATTTGATGTCGATGTCCTCATTAATGTAAGGCACTGCAAGACGGATAGGTCAGCTATCTGATAGGTACGGCTTAACCAAATGTCAGTTGTGTCAGCGAAAATCTGTTTGCATGTTTTGTATAGCTCGGATCAGGGACGGACTGGCCGTCGGGAGGTTCGGTCCATTCCAGGCCGAAACTGCTGGTGGTCAAATCATTTTTATATTTCAGTTTCTAATGTCTTTACGGTCCGCTATCGGGTCAACCGGCTGCAGCTAAACGCTGTCTCTGTGTCACAGCGATGCAGCGCCATAATACAGTCAGACCGGGCCAAACTAAAACTTTTAATATTGAGGGGAGATACGAGCGGCCCCTCCCAACATGGGCTGAACCTCGTGTTTACGGAGTTGCTCGGAGCCAATCGAAGGAGCTTACTTTTCTGTTGTTGACAGTCGAGCCTGAGGCCATTGTACAACAGGTCAAGTTAGCGTACCAAGTTCTCTGCAGACTGCTAACTGTCGCGTGTCATGTGACCAAAGTGTAATAGCAGCCTTTGAGGTTAGAAAATCTCGTTCGATCATATCGCGATGCTATCGTGGCCATGCAATCCAAGATACCAGATTAATTTGTGTATTAACGTGTAAATTGTATTTACTCCAATATTTTATAGTTTACAGTTCTATAATTGCATTCAGATGTGATTGTATTTTGCACACACCTGCTACTCTAAACAGTTGGCAGGTCTGCAATAAGCTCATGTGTTTTGTTTGCAGGAGTTCTCTTTTTCTGGGGGGCCACAAATACTTCCCGGGACTCGACCATGTATCCTAAAGCTGTACAAGATTTGTGTGGGTGGAAGGTTCGCAACTTGGCCTGTGGGTGAGTGCTAAAGGCATTTAATGGTCAGCTGTCTAACCCCAACCATCTGTTGGTAATGCGGTTAAAGATCCCTTAACCCTTGTGATGTCCTCCGGGTCAAAATGACCCAAATCACTAGCTCTTTGTGGCAGATAGGAGCTAAACCTAATTCTACAGTTTACAAAGACACATGATAAGGTGAGTTTAAAACCTGAGGACACCAGGAAGGTTAAAAGGCACAAAAAACAACAAATACATAAAGAAATAACAAATAAATAAATGCACACAGCAATGCCACTTGAAAAACACACAAATCATACACAATCAGATGGTGCCGCCGTGTGGCCAAATATGAGATTTGAGTACATCACGAGGGTTAATGTGTTTCAAGCATTTCTACCCTGCTTTCACATGGACAACACAAGAGGGAGACAAAGTGACATTCATTTTCATTGAGAGTTGGCAATGTACTTGACTCTAGACAGAGCCAAATGGGTTTGTTTTCAAGGTGACATGGCGACTACCAGTAGGAGTGAAAGTAGTTACGTTGCTGGAATCTTTTTTTGAAAAGTGTCATTATTTGAAGTAGTGAAAGTTGGCCCAAATGTAAACCGGTAACCTTATTTGAAACCCTAAGTAAATAACTGGCTTTAACCCTAATCATTACAACAAAGAACAACTCTGAGTACTCCCCAACACTGTAGGCGACAAGCAGCAAGTGGTTTCTGTTGTCCGTGTGAACGTGGGCTTAGTTGGGCATTACATTTCAGTGGCTTAAATCAATGGATTCTCCTCAGGAAGAGCAGTATTATCGTTGCTGCCGATGACAGCATCATCAGCTGGGGCCCCTTTCCTACCTTCGGTGAGCTGGTAAGTCCTGTAACATCATACCCATACTGTATAGAATTAGTGATTTACTAACACAGTTACAAGTACACATTATGCTTCTGAAACGAGACCGCGATACAAACCTCTTTTTATTACACAGTTAACACTAGATCTGTGGAGCCTTTTATAGAGTTGCATCAAGATGCACCACTGTTAACTGTTAGCTTGGAGTATTACTTGCTTATGTGGCAAGTTAATATAATTCATTAATTGTGTTCAAAGTTGAAATAATAATGCATTCATGTCTGAGAATACTCTGGGGTTGAATGGGACACACTCGTTAATTATATTTGTAAAGGTGGTTGGGATCTAGCACATGTAAGGAGTCGCTTAGAAAGCAGATTGCTTATTTAAGTGGCTTTAATCTGTGATTGGCTGAGTAACCTCGATCGACCGGTTTGTGTTTGATTGCTCTTGTCTCCACACATACTGGGGATGTCGCGGCATTTTCTCATTTGAGTAAAGCTGTGACTGAGAAACACACTACATCACCTGTGTGATTTATTTCTCCCCGTTTTTAGGTATGTTGTGACATTAAACAAATGTTACATGTCTGTAAGAACTTCTATAG
>JAODUG010004574.1:0-10488 GCA_027564795.1 Aphredoderus sayanus
CTACACACACACACACACACACATACATATATATACACACATATACATATATATATATATATACACACATATACATATATATACACATACATATATACACACACACACACACATACATATATACACACACACACACACATACACACATATATATATATACACATACATATATATACACATACATACATACATATATATACACATACATACATACATATATATACACATACATACATATACATATACATATATATGTATATACATACCCCATGAAAAATAAAGGGTTTATAAACAAGAGAGCATACACAAATAAAATGCAAAGAAATAAAAAATCAGAAGAGTCTGTTTGAAACAAATCTATACACTGGTTTACCAACCTCTACATAAACAAAAAAGTAACATGCGTTTATCATTTTCTTGCATTTCTAAAACAAAACATAATTCAAATGTTTCAAAAATGTGTTTTGATGTTATCCTAATTGTAGCTGAGAGGGTGCCAATACCAAAGACATAAAAAAAGTTCATACTTATAACAGAAATGCTTTTAGAAACCAATATCAAAACAGTGAACAGCCAAAAGACCCATAGGCTAAAGAGGGTTAACAAAAACTGTTTGTGGAATACTGCATAGTGCTTATTACATTTTAACCACTGGCTTAGTATGACGTGACATTCTGTTTCACTTCCGCAATCTCAACCAGGCCTGCAATGCACAAGACAGTTGCATTATAAAACATTCTGGGTAATGTCAGCTACACCGAAATGGAAACAATTTCTCCTTCAAAAAAGCCTTCTCCCTTTTTAATCAACATTGACAGTCTGTGGACGCCTAGAGTAGGATTAATAAAAAGGCAAAAGGGGCCTTTTAATCAAAACCGTCAATCTCAAATAGTATCGCAGGCCTAAATGTACATCAGACATTGACTTGCTCACAAATCTATTTAGCAATACTAAAAACAGATGGGAATAAAAAAAAGTGATACATTATGCAACAGAGCAAGTGGAATGAAATTACACAGGAAAATAGCATGATACTGTAGTTCTAAAAGTTAAATGAAATATTATAAAAAATGCATAGCAAAACTCTGCATCTATGCTGGCGAGTTGTAGATGTGTCATTGGCTATGTGCTAACAGATACGACTTATTGCAATGATCAATAACCCCATAACAGCAGAGAGACTTGTCTGTTTTAAATCTGCATGGCTCTGTGTGCTTTGCTGATGCAGTTATACACCTCCGGTTATGCCAGGTCTGTGGGCAAATGGTGTGGTTACCTTTTGTAAAGAAAGACTTACTGTAAGCACTGAATACTCAATAGTTCAATGTACAGTACTAGTGATGTACCTACTGCATTTTTCTTGGCCGATTCTGATAAATATGTTTGGCTTGTTTTGTTTGTAGGTCAGGCTGTTCTCCGGGTGGACCCAAACCACCGCCTTGTTGAGCCAACAGAAGGCGCCAACCACAGCATGGACAACAAGGTTGTGCGTTTGAAATCTGACAACCGCGGAAGGGTTAAAATGTACTCACTTAGTCATTTTTACAGTCCCTTAGATGCCACACTTCTCTTAATTTGTTTGCATTCCCTTAGCCATCAGCGCTTTACACTCGACAAGGCAGCGTCTGTGTTAATTTATTTATTTTTTCCGGGGCCATTTATTAAATATCAGGCGCTAGCCTTGGATACCCAGGTCTGAGGTCGTAACGCATTTGATATGGTGTGGTTTGTTTTGAAACTCGGCAGTTTTACAATACCATTAAAGCTATTGTTCAGCATCTAGGCTAAATCATTTTGAAAAATGACAAACTGTTTATTTATATTTACCTTAACTAATGCCAGGTAACTTGAGGTGGTCAACCAGTTGGGTGGTCTGGACACTTGATAAGGATATCTACCCAGGTGGACATGCATGGCTGCCTCCTCCTGGAGGTGTACCAGCGGGTTTGAACAAAGAGCAAAGAGACCCTGGCTGTCCAAATCCAAGTTTAAGAGGGCTGGTTTAATGAGCCACACTGACGGTCGATGTCAGGTTATCGCAGTAGAAAGCGTGTTGCGACCTGATGTCATGCTCGCTTGACAATCATCCCCTTCCTGTGTGTGTGATACTGACTCCTGTGCATTTCCATTCCTATCTCTTCACTGTAGCAAGAAAAGTGTTATAACTGCCTGCTTGTGTGTAACTAACTATATGGTGATAGTGTCGTTTGTAAAATGTACTCTTGATGCTTCTCTAGCAGCTGTCCATTAGAGCCAAAGAGGAAAATGTACTGTAAAAAATACACTTGACATTTGGATTTGTTTTGTTTAGTCGTTTTTTCATTCTTTGTTTTAAAATGAAAAATGCAATTTAATAAATATAAAAATAAGAGGGTATTAGGGCATTTTTGTAGCTTTAGGGTGGGGGGTGGGGGGGTCATCCAAAATACCCCATATTTTTGGGGGGTTCCATGAATCTCCTTGAAAAACAAAATATGTTTAAGTAGTCTATTAAAACCTTAGTTCTGGTGACATTTCTTTAAAAAAAAAGGATAAAATATATATATATCATTTCCCAGAAATTACCTCAACAATGTGTATTTGCATTTTGATGTTACTGGTGGGAGTAGAATATATAGAACATGTTTTTCATAGATATTCAATTAACAATACTAATGTTTCAACTCATCCATTCTTCACGATCCCTAAATGTGTATAGCTCTACTAGAAGCAATTTAGAGTTTTCTAGCAAATTCAAGAGATAGAGGTCGCAGTGGACTTATTTTTCAACAATTTGGAATTAGCTATTACCGTCTTTTTTGCACTTTTTGATCTAGAGTTATTGAAACCAAATTAATTTTGATGATTATAATGATTTTGGGGTTTTCATTAGTTGTCAGTTATAATCAAAATTAAAAAGGAATGAACACTTGAAATATATCGGTCTGTGTGGAATGAATGTATACATTATACAAGTTTCAGTTTTTGAATGGAATTACTGAAATAAATCACATTTTTGATGATATTCTAATTATATGACCAGCACCTGTATTTGGTCCAATTTTAAAGACAAAAGGCTAACTACCCAGTAAATTAGTCAAATTAACGTCTCGTTTACAATAAACATGGCAACTAACACTCTGAAGTCTTTAACTTATTAGCAAAAAAGTTAGCTGTGGTGTTAAGCCTACATTGTGCAAGCTGTATGTTATTTCAAACCTGGCCTGATTAAGCCTATTGGCTAGCAGGTTGTGAATAAACTTAAAATTAGTGTCGAAACAAGCATAGGACTGAACTGATCAGTAGATTGGCTAGCATGTAGGCTATGCGTGCATGCTAGCCATAGCCTATGGCGGACCCAGGCAGGCAGACATTACAGTAGCAAACATTTCACTGTCCGCAGATGTAACATCTGTTATGTTTTTGTAGGTAGCTCACATTCCCTCCCCAAAGCCCAGAAACCACGATGTATTTGAGGCTTAGGCAGATGTTTTGTCATGCAATATTTCTTGTGAAATTAGGTTACTTTGATTTGGCAAAAAAAAAAAAAAAAGAATACAGTATGTAATAACATTGCCTTAAAATATCAGTAAAGCTGTCTGTAGTAAATTGTAGGGTATTTAGGTACTTTAGTTTAGGTTTAGATTGTATAGTTGTCAACTATGCTACCAATCTGCAACCGGCTACTGAATTGGCCTAATTTCATTAGTTTTAAGAGAACATTTATGAAATAAATGTATGACTAAAATGTAATGACTTCTTATCGACTAAAACATTTAAAATATTCATCCACTAGACAAACTATTTAGGATGAAAATGACTAAAATGTGACTAAACAATTACATATTTTTGTCTAAAGACTAAAACTAAGAAAATCTAAAATAGCTGCCAAAATTAACACTACTACGAAAATATTTGTTCAGATGGAAGGCGGGTAAATGATTTATGCATACATACAAGTCAGAGCTGATCTGTACATCTGTATGTGAAATGGTTCAGTCTAGAGCTGCAAGAAAATATCATGTTGCATTTATTCAAATGCTTTATTAAATGAGAGATGGCACAACAGGTAATAGCAAAACAAATAAGGATCATTACAATTATACAAGACTCTGAACACACCAAATGTAACTGATAGTCTATCGGCACATTTAGACAGATAATTAAGCATCACTTAGAGATTCCCACAGCACAAGGTTTATTTACATAAAAGTACTGCTTTATCTCATCTCTGATAACCTCTAAGTTAGATGAAACTGTGCCCCTTGTCATCCACAAATTCTTCCAAGTCATTTAGTTTGCTAGTTCTACTACTCCACCAAGGCATTTCAAAACATTGGCTCTGGCCAGAGTTCACTCACAGCATGTTGAATCAACAGTTTTTCCTTGAGAAAGAGAGGTTCAATGAAACCACCAAAAAATAAAATCTCCAAACAGCAGAATGGTGATGACTGTCATTGCTTTAGAAACACTGCTACTATCTCTGGGTTTCAAACTTGTGAATTGTTCTTATGAATTAATGCTAATCTCACAAAAAGTAGCCAAATTAAACTAATGAAAAGGAACAAAAAAAAAAAAAAAAATTACTCATAACTATCTGTCTGCACACCTCCTAGTCTACAGGCTGCCCTCATACTGTAGCTGACATAACAATTTCTACACTAAATGTCTGCGTATAAATGTGAGCTTATAGATAATGGAAATGAGAATGTATAGTGCACCTAGATGGGCTGGTAACGCCAAGGGCATCAGTATTAACAGTGGGTCTGTATGTTGACACATGAAACTGTTCCCTGTCCTCCAGTTCTTGGAACATAGCATGTGACTGCTGGAAACAATCAGTGTCAGGCCACTGCCTGATATGTGGCAGATAGAATGAAGATGTGCACGCACACACATACAAAATCAGGAATAGTGCCTTTAAACAATCTCAAACACGCTTCCATTACCGGAGTATGTCAGTATTTGCACTATCCATGTGTTCTTCAGTGTTCCATCTATTTACCACTTTCTGATTTGTCATCTGTTTGAACATAATGTGTAGCAAGTAAAACATACACTACAGGCATACATTCTACAAGGGCTGTACAGGGAAGGCTATACTCCTTATCCATAAAGAGAATAGGGGTTCAGGATGGTCTAGTGGTCTGGGTTGATCCCAGTGGTTAGGTGCTCCTTGCATGGCTTGCAGCGCTTTGAGTGGCCAGTAGGCTAGAAAGGCGCTATATACATGCAGTCCATTCAATAGAGGAAGTCAATTGGACTTACACCATGTGACTATATCTTCCAGGAAACGCTACAGGTTATATTGTAGGGTCAAACTGTTGTTAATCAGACAATGGAATGGAGAAACACTGAGTCAGAAATGTTGGCTTCCTCTATATATTTAAATGAAATTCAAACATTAAACTAGGCAACATTGTGCACACAAACCACACTCCCAAACCACTGTTCCACTTTGCAGCATATGCTATCATAGTGAGCCGTGAGATTGCCATATCAGGGCTCTGGGCTAATGGGGCACAGGTGGTCATACTTTTAATCACTATCATATGCAACCAAACTGCAATGTAGATGCCTGCATGCGTAAAGCAAAACATGGTCTTAACAAAAAGAGTTCACATCTGCCGGTATGTTGGCGAACGTGCAAGCTCAAGGATCTTTTACGCTCCATCAGTCTCCATTCAAAACCATTTGTCAGTGTCAGTGGATAGTATGGTTGGTGACAAGCAATCAAATGCCTCTGCATGGAATGTCGACGCAAGTGGGTGTTGTTCCGATTGGTTGAAGGTGGGCCAATCACCTGCTAGCCTAATTATTTGACTGAAACAAAAAGGAAAAAAATACTTCACAGACTGACTTCAGACTGATATGCAATGCAAATCATAGAGGGTGAAATTCAATCAGGATGTTCATACCAGACTAAGTGTGTTGTGGTGGAACTTTGATTGTAACCAACAAGACACTTCTGTAAAACATGTACAATTTTAATATTACAACATTTAAATGTACTGTATAGCAGACCTACATGTGAAAGGGAAATCACCGCCTAATCTATGAAGTCAGCAATGCTGTAGGTTTCATGTGTCAAAGGGCTGTGCTGGCTGTGATATTTCTGCGGGATGGCTGTATCAAAAACTACAAACAGTACATTATAGTGGGAATTTAATGGCTCATCTCAGCTCCAAACATTTGCTACACTGCCCCCCCCCACACACAAGACAGCTGAGAAATCAACTGAACTGCTGCTGACATCAAAACAGTGCAGGTAGTTATAAGAAGGAAAGACTAGCTGTTATGCAGTTTACTGAGAACATTTGGGAAAAAGTGGCAATCAGTTTGAAAAGGGTAAAAAGAGTGCTTCCATTCCTCTCCGTTACCATGGTAAAATGGGACAGGGAGGTAGAATCAATCGGGGAAGGAACACAATTGGGTGATATGGAAACTATTAATCAGCAGGGGACCTAAAAACAAAGCATTGTAGTAACTGGTTAAAGCTTCATAGGGCTCTTGTGGGGATAAAAGGACTGGATGAAGTTCCAGAAATTAAATACACAGTAAAACAGAATACAGATTAAAATCCAAACAAGAAAAGAGTGCAAGTTAGGGTGTTAGGCTAAGAGATCTTCTTGAAGGGTGTAATTTCAATGCAATTAAACATGACCACTAATATATATTATCTATTATTCTAACAGAGGCCTGGTTTCGTTCAAAGTATTTCCCCAAGTCAATACAGGACAGAATTGTGCGAGTGTAGAAACATGTACCATGGAGAGACAGGAAGTTGCTGGGGGGAGTGGAGAACTACACAGTATGCAACAGCAGCTAAAATGTGGCATATGCACAGGTGCATACGCACAGAGAAATAGGACACGCTACGTTAAATTCTATCTTATTTAAACTGAGGTTGGGCAGAAATAAACTCTCAACATTTTGAGGTGAAACTGCACAGGAGTATGTAGATCTTGCTATAATTTATTAGTCACAACTACGCCAACTTAAGTATTCTGATCGATTCAGTGCCCCAAAGAAAATAAATGATATTCTTTAGCAGGTCATAGCTACATGCTATATAATTATCAGGTATATAAAGCAAACTGGGCAGGGTTACAATAGGTTTACTGCAGGTCTGCAAGCCGGCAGGCTGTTCATGTGCATTTATTTTACAACTCAGTATTCCAGACTGCAACTGCCATTTAGTTGCATTTTGTCGTCATTTTTGGAGAGTGAGAATTTTTATAACTAGGAGCACCAGTGCGATTTGTGGGCTACTGCAAAACTATTGCCTGCTTCAGAATTGAATGAATAGAAACCTCACGAAGACGGAATTACACGACTGCACTCAAACTGAATGAGCGTCATCCGCTCTCGCTCCACTTTGAGGATGAGCTACTGGAACAGTGACAGGATGTAAATCACGCAAATTCATGACAACCAAATAAACAACAGCGCAAGTACTGTATTTTCCCCCTCATGCAGAGTGTCAAACAGGGCAGAGGATAGGATTACATATCGGAGAACTAGGAGAAAAAAAAGTTAAATTAGATTTTACTGTTTAAATAAACATCTGCAATGTTTTCTCTATTGCTGTTCACAGCTGTAACTTCAGTTGTGCCCAGGGGCGGCGCTCCTCCTCCCCGTTCTCTCTCATCAGTGTACTAACCATCTGCCTGCAGCCCATCCAGTGCACCCCAGCTACACACTGGATTATCAATCAGTAATAACTCTCATTCATTTCACCTGTTGTGTTTTGTGGGTATATTTGGATTTGAGTTTTGTGTACTCAAAGTTGTGTGTAACAGTATTTTTGTTCTATTCAAAATTTGCCAATTGCCTCTCGGTGTTTGTTTGGTTCTTGAATCACTGTTCATTCTCGTTTGTCTGTGCTTGTATGATACTCCTCTCACCCGGTTACAATGGCCAACTAACCATCATCAATATATTGTGAAATAATGTTCTATCTTACAATAGCTAGGCTTGCTAACAAATTTAGTCGGGAAACATTACCTTAGCTAGTAGAGGTATACAGAGATGTCATTATCTGTATCTGTTCAACAAAATGTTCTGCATCTTTACAATACCAGAAGTTGACGTGGTTAAAACCGGAAGTCACGTCAAAATGGGCAAATGTATTTTCAAACCTACAGTGTGTTGTGACTAGCCGAATAGTCATCTCTCAATTTTCCATTTAGATTACAGTATGAAAACCCTGTTAGCATTAGCATTCAAAGTGTCACCCTGGATGGCGGGCCAATCCAGGGGCTAAGTGCGATGTCATTGTGATTAAGTCAAGCGTTTGTTTTTGGTGGCAGCAATGGTAGAGCTAGATGAAGCAATACGAACAGTTGTTGCAAAGCTGATGCCTATTGGTTAAAGGCTGTCCAGTTTCAAAATTAACCAGACGACTGGAAACAATCCTCAATGGAGCATTTCCAGACTATAACCCTCCCACTGTCCTCGGGTTTCAAACTTGTAAACCTTGTTGCACCAGCAGATGGCACCAACTACAGCACGTCTTATGTCCGTGCTGCGGTTGGCGCCTTCTGCTGATGCAACAAGGTAGTGATTTGGGTCAGTCTGACCCAGAGGACTGCCGGAGGGTTAAGTGCATTTTGAGTATGGTTATACAAGACTAGCGAAGCCATGCTATTTGTTTGAAATTTCTGCTATTTCTCTGGCTCTTACTCATGACATAACATTGTCCCCACTAACAAATTTTCCAGCACACCATGGAGGATGGCATGCTGTAGCCGCAAAGCAAGATAACACTGAGGAGCTGGTTTATAAAGGCTCAATTATATGGAGATGTTTTGGGTTTAAAAGGTCGGATGAACAGCAGAGCAATACTGTATATGTAGAGAGTGCAATAAAAAAGTTGCAGCATCACTTCCATCATTTATGAAAGAAAAACAAACAGCAGTACGAGGACGGTTAAACTTTGCAGTGGTTTTGCTGTTGCAAGTCAGACTGAAAAGCCATTGCCTTCTGCTTAAAACAATGAGCTTTTAAACCTTAATATAAGGTTAAGTATATTTCTGCAGGTAGACATACAACATCCATTGCAGTATGCAAGCTTCAGCCTGTCGCCCATGCACAGTCTATGCATTATGGGCAGTAGATGCAAGGTCTACGATTTGTTCCCATTTACATTTGGTATTTGAAAAGCTGTCTAACTTGTTCAGCAGGAAAGGAAAACCTGTATGTTCACTCAGTCTGACGTGTTAATAACTGAAGTACTGGAGAGATTTTACCTTTTTTTTTTAGACTTAATTTTTTGAAATATAAAGTATTAGTTTATTCTCAAACAAGGAGAGGAACCATGTATGCTAATTACACAATTTTTCTTTATTTTAAATAAAAAGGTGTTCAACATCTCCAATGTATTAGAAATTAATATTTAGCCTACATAAAATAAATCTTTAAATAGATATTGCTTATCACCATTCAGCCCATAAATATCCAGAAATGACTTTTGGTCGCCCAGCCCTAGGTAGAACGAATATTTTTACCATTACATTATTCATGCTTTCCTGAAACTGCATTTGGGTACATCCCAAATAGGATGTGACGTAGGTACTGCAATTACCATAAAAGAAGCGCAACACAATGTGTTAACAGTAGCTGGTGCACCAGTTTGGATGACAGCATGTCCATGTTGGCAGGTAAAATGTTTACTTTAGGTCATCAGATTATATGTGGCGCAAATTCAGTGGCTTCCTGATGTACTGCTCAGTGATTGGCCTAATATTTGCCAGTATTGTCTATTTTGGCAAACTAATAGGGGATACCGGGTATGATTGTTTTGCTTCAGCAACTATAAATCCATTCAATTGTACTCTGGTCTACAGCTAACCTGTGGTGTTATTACTCTCCCTGTGTTACAACCATACACGGTCTCCCCAACTTTTAATATTGAAGAGAGATATGAGCTACCCCTCCCAACATGTACTGAACCTCATGTTTACTGAAGTATGATTTGCAGGTTCTATATAAATAAATGTGACTTGACTTGCTCCCTGATAAAAGAAAACCCTTCTACCTGCTATTTCAGTTTTGTTCATACAACTGCACTTTCACAATAGAAATGCCAATACACTACTTTTGAATTCATTATTGAATTTTGCGCGTAACAATGCAATTATTCGCAGAAAATCATGCGATTAATCGCAATAAAATAAATTTCAGTTTTGCCCAGCTCTACTAAAAATGTTTCCACAGACATGTAACTAACAGAAATAGAATAATGTGTCCCTGAATGAAGGGAGGCTCAAAATCAAAAGTACCAGTCATTATCTCGTGTGGCCACCAGCTGCTTGAAGTACTGCAGTGCATCTCCTCCTCATGGACTGGACCAGATTTGTCAGATTTGCTGTGAGATGTTACCGCACTCTTCCACCAAGGCACTTGCAAGTTCCTGGACATTTCTGAGGGAAATGGCCCTAGCCCTCACCCTGCGATCCAACAGGTCCCAGACGTGCTCAATGGGATTGAGATCCGGGCTCTTCGCTG
>JAODUG010004575.1:17892-30046 GCA_027564795.1 Aphredoderus sayanus
GGTCAAAACCAAATTGTTTCTTTTACAGAGTAGCTCAGACAGGAAACAGAACAGCCCACACTAAGTGTTACCGATCGGGCCTATTGCAAATTGATTAAATATATTATATTAAAATGACAAAGTGAGAATGTCACTGGAACAAATCTGTGTAGATTAACATATTTTCCTCACTGTTAAACAGCAACAAACCATTTAGTAGTTTTCAACCTAAATTATCAATCAGCAACAGGATTTAGGTGCTGTCCGTCAATGTGAGCCAACGACACCTCTGAAATCGCACTCTCCCCCGTATCCCAGCAACCACCTGCAGTGTTTCTCCATCTCTGGCTAGCATGTGGCTGTACACATTAATGAGAGATGGGGAGAAAGAACAAATGAGGGAGAAAATGAGAGCGAAGAAAAGAGTAAAGGATGAGAGCGTAGATAATGTAGGGACACCAAGCTAATGAGGGGGAAAAAGAGAAAAGATTGAGGGGAATTAATGTGGTTGTGGTGTGACCCTACTGTCACGGTCAGCCAAATTACCCTGACAGATACTGGCTAAACTTTACAAAGCTGCGTCTAAACAAGACTAGGTGCTGAGGAAAATACAGCAAGGATCATGAACCATCGGTGCTTAATGCTGCTAAGTATTGTTATGGCTGCCTGCAGGCTCGCTGAAGCAGAAACAGTCATTAATAGCGGTGCCTGTTTGCATTTAGCAGAGAAAGGAGGAGTGTGAGACACGGTAAAGCTACTGTACGTGTCAGTGATGCCATAATAAAAAAGGTGAACTAAGAAGGGAGTTTCCCCTCAACATGGGTAGTACTTGACAATGTGTTAGTAAATATGTATATACCGTATTGTTTTGCTCATATGGCGGGTCCTGCGACTTGTATTACAAAGCAAAAACAAACAAAAAAACTCCTAAGCAACTTTTGTCAGACGAATACACTGCATATCAACTACGGCCACTAGATGGCATTGTTAAATTTTGTGATTGATATAAAAACAGTAGTACCACTGATAAAGAAAGAAGTTCACAAAAGAAAGACATACCGCTTAGTACTCTATATATAGTTCTATGTTTATATTCCCCTGCAGTTGGCGGAATTGTTTAACAGCGACACGAGGATGAAGAATTCATCTAGTCTATGTTGTTTCAGTTATAGGCTGAGGGTTTCTGTTCTAATGATCAAAAAGTATGTTTATTTTTAAAGAATGATATACAGATTTAATATAAATGCAACTTATACACCTAAGCGAGATATGAAGCGGCTTAAACTCCAGTGCGACTTATTGTCCAGACAATACGGTTGTTTGTCATAAACACAAAAATAGGTTGGACAATGAATTTCTTGTGCTTCTCTCCAATTCCAAAATAATAAAAAAATAAAATAAAATAAAACATACTTTAAAAAAGGTGTACCAGCATGACCTAACTTTGCAAGTCTGGAGTAATTATAATGCCAAGGGTGACTTCATGTTGCGGGTTATCTCAAATGTTAGTGATCTCACTGTGAATGTATTGCCAGCAGTGATTGATGTACATTGAAGGTCACAATATCGTACCAGATGTTTGAGACTCAAGCCCCAGTGATCTCAGCACTGTACGTTTCAGTGATGTCATTACTTTTGATGTTGTGCTAATGCTGGGATGTTTCAAAACATGCGTGCCAATAAGTACACATTAAGTCATTATAAATGCTGACTGTCATGATTAAAATCTTTCCATCATGGGACTATATTCTCACTTGCTGTCCCTGGTATGACCTACAGCAGCGACAAACAGGCTGTGTGTATAATACTAGTCAAAGGAGACCGCAGACTAAACCCTTACACATTTTAGTGTGTGAGTGCGTGCGGTGATTTCTGTTCAAATTTACTCCATTGTGCCCAAGGAAAAATGTCAATTCTGGTATTATCCATTTATAAATGCATATGGAACACTGGAGGACAGTAGGTTTTAAAAACATGCTTGCAGTAAATACTGCAGTAAGTGCAGTCTGTTGTCTGTGTGATTTTCTTACTCCATGAAACCCTCACCGCAACATGTCTGCAACCCAGAAGAAATGCCAACACTACAGACCAGAATGTGTCAATCTGTAACTCTCACACTACTGTGTCAAGGTTATAGCTCTGTCATGTGCTTTTGGACAGAATCCTAATGCTTTAAAAAGGGGTCCAAGCCAAGCCCTGTTGTGAATATGCTAGAGAAAGAAATATATATGATCCTGCCTGGCCTCTGTGTGAAATTAATCTGCTGCATAATGAGTCACACACACAGCTGATATGACAGAGCTGGCAGACTGACCGACAGACAGTCTGCACAATGAGAAACACTCACTGAAAAGGGCAGGTAAGGATCATCAGAAATTATGCACCTACCCTGTCTGGCTTTGTGTGCACGCAGAAGAGCGCATGTAATCAGTGCCTAGTGCGTGGGTACAAAGACAAAACCACAAAATCATCCACTTCCTCTTTCTAGCGTCTGAAAGATTGTAATTTGGATGTAACTAATATTTCAAGTCAATTGCAGGGTAAAATAGCGTTGCTGTATTCGTTAGTCTGCCTCATTGTAGTGCAGAGAAAATGGTTGGTTCTCCAGAAACCGCCTAAACTAATAATTAAGACCAACCTGAATGGCTACTCACTAACATAGGAGATAAATGAAAGGAGAATGAAAGGAGATTGAAGGTGGGCAGAAGGAAAGGAAGTCATGAAGAAGGACAAAAGAATAAAGCACATTTCTGTGCATTGCTTTTTTGGAGACAAAAGCTTAGGCCAATATACACCTGTATCTCCAGACAGACAGACAGACAGACATGTCATTACCACATGTTGACTAGGGAGACACGGTGACTCACTTGGACAGAACATTTCACACACCTGTTGTCGAGGTGCTGCTGGGCGTAGGTGTGACATTTACAGAGGAGAGGTGTGTGTGAGGTGCATTTCAAGCAGGTATCCAATAAATAAACAGCTGAAAAAGCAGCAGGGACAACATCCCATACAGACTTCTCTCTCAAAAAATGTTGAGGAGAGCATCCATTAAGCAGTTTCTCACAAAACACTATACACTGGAACCTACTGATGTAGTTGCATACAGTTCAGCCATGCAGCCTAACATGCTAGCATAATTGTGTAATAGCATGCCAAGACACAAGCAAGATAAAAAATAAAAAAGGAAAAAAAATAGATTAGGAAAAACAATTCTCTTTGAAAGCACCCGGGTGGGCTCGTAGCCCAAAGTGTCGGGGTCTCGGCTGAGCACGTTTCAAAGTGAAATTCTAATTGTGTGGAAAGATAAACGTGCTTTGCTCTCCCCCCACCTACCCCCGCAGAGCCAGGGGGAAGGCAGGGTCTCCCCTAAGGACTCGTTCGTATGCAAAATGGGGGCTTTTCTTGGCCCACTGAAGACTGCTGTTGTCTTTTCCTGTGGAGTGTGAAATTGTGAAGGAGTTTCGCACTTCCCCTGTTCCATGCTAGCATGGAATGGTGATAGCAGCAGAGGAATGACAGATCTTGGTGGTGGCTTAATCCTCCTGTTGTCCTTAATATCATATTTGGCCAATCAGCGGCGCCATCTGATTGTGTATGATTTATGTGTTTTTCAATTTGCATTGCTGAGTGTATTTATTTATTTATTTATTATTTCTTTATGTACTTATGTAGTTTTTTGTGCCTTTTAACCCTCCTGTTGTCCTCGGGTTTCAAACACACACCTTGTTGTGCCAGCAGTGCACTTCATATGCCTGTGTAAACTGTAGAATTAGGTTTAGCGCCTTCTATCTGCCACAAAGAGCTACTTATTTGGGTCATTTTTACCCAGAGGATATCATGAGGGTTAAGAAAAATTATGGATGTGCATGTGACTCAAGTCAGACCCTATCAGAGTAGAGTATAACTGACTACCATTACAAAACCAAAAACGATCAATCAAGACTCAGTCTGGAGCAATGCTTTCAATTCTGCCCGGTATATCTAACGTGTGACCAATCAGCATCGTACTGGTAGCTGTGGGCATGGTTTAGGTGTGAAACCAGCGAAAGCGAATGCAATAATACACTTAAATTAAATCAAAGATAGAACTTAAATGCAGTCCACTCCAATGTGCATTGTCTAATGAAATAGGGATGCGTATATGTTGCCTAATATATTAATCTCAATTATTAGGCCTACTGTGTCTTTTATAATCCAGCCAACCAGATTGAAACAACTATATATACATATACACACACACACACACACACACATACATACATACACAACAATGATGATGATCAAAGCTTCCTATTCCAGCTGTGGTGAGAATACTGCCACTGCTTTAGGTTTTACGGTAGGGACTGGCTCTGGGCCCTGTGGCTCTCCACCATCCCCCAAAAATACTGACTGAAGTTGGGCTGTAGCCACCAGTGTCAGTCTACACTCTCCACTCACTCTCTCTCTGGAGGAAGGTGGAGTAGATACTGTATGCTTGACTAGAATACACTCATCGGTGACATATCTTATGCAATCCTATTACCGACTACACAGAGTGGATGTGCATCATCTTATTCATGTCACATCACACACACACACACACACACACACACACCTCCCCTAGTACAATCAGTAGAATCACAGCATGTCTGCTATCTTGCAGAGGGGTTTATGTTAATTAGCGACAGCTCATTTAGTACGCGGCTAGAGCATATAATGGTTTATTGCTTCAGCTTCATGAAGCTAGTTATTATCGCTACGACTACCACGACTGTACTGGGGCTGTGGTTTGGCACAATGCTGTGGAGAGTGCTCATGCAGGCTTAACAGTCCCATGTCCACCCACACAAGTGCTTTGAATTAATAGGGCTGATAGACCTATTCTAAGCACTGTCTGGGCATGTACAGGCCATGCTTGACATTCACTCTCCTGAGTCAGGTTTGTTGCACCTGTTAGGGCGAGACAACCGACACCTTCTGATTGGCTAATTCTCCGGATTACATTTGTAGCATAGTTCTGTGTCGTAGAAACCCATTAATTAAATGAATAAATTACAAACGTGCACCGTTTCGTGAAACTTGCAGTAAAACTACTGTATGCCTTCACAAAAACATTTAAATTTGTGCCAAGTGCTTACAGGGCTCTCAAAACGTACACGTATCTACACACTTTAAATATGATTAGTATTTGGAATTGTATTACCATTTTATTAATTTATTTTTCCATTTATTCCCTTGCACAACCCCCACCTCCACATGCAAAAAAAGTGGCAATAATATTGAGGTACTGGGTAAACTATCCTACTACTTATAAAACATTTCCTTCTGTATGGGCCAACATGATGTCTGCTTCTTAGAGATAGGAGAAAATAAGAGCTTCAAAAAGGGAAGAAAAAAGCCAGAGAGGTTATAAGATAATGGGCGGTGGGAGGGGAAATGCCACTTAGGGGGACATTAGGGGTCCAATAGTGCACATCAATGCTAGAAAACAGGCTTGAAAGGCTCAGTAAACATGGGCCCACTTTAAGTATATGTACAGGCAGGAAGAAGGGAGTACAAGCAAGCAGAACTCTTGCCATGCATCTCACGAGGCTGCTCGATGTCTCGTTTTGCCTTTAAGGCTGCTCGTTTTGTGTTTCAATGTTGACGTATTTAATTGTCCGCATGTCGCTTTAAAAATCAGTTCCTTTTCTACTTTCACATCCTTTACACATTTCCACTTCCACCCACACACAAGCAACATAGATGTAAGCTGTCTTGTGTCTACTCAATGTACAGTACACTCCTCCACATCCTGCATAGAAGATAGAGATATTACACAAATCCTATTAACATAATTAAGTCAACACAAATACATTAATATGCTATACTATACAGTCATGTATATATGGCGCCATCTGGTGGTTCAAGACAATATTGTAAGGACATCATGAGGGTTAATAGCAAATGTTATAAAACATGTTTTACCACCTTGTATTATAAAAGCGCAAATGTTTGTTACCAATAAAAATAAAAAAGGTCCTCAGCACCCACATAAGTGTTTTGAAATATCAGAAAACCGTGTCCTCAAATGAACTCAGTGATAAAGGAGGTGACATGCAACATGAGAGGCAGGCAGATGTCAATCAAACACACAGTCCTGTGAAAAAGTTTGATCGGACACATTTACTCTGCGGGTTGTGGACAGGGTTTATACAAAGTTATAAAACATGCAAACATTTTTACAGAAAAGCTTTTCGAAGACATGCCCAAGTGAGCAACGACTGAGTAAATCCATAAGTGCTTCTGAACCCGACTCAGCACAAACCCAAAGAGTGTCTTTGCATCTCTTCCTGCAATCTCTCTTTCACTCTGAACCACTTTGAGTGATATCTGGGTTGTGCCATTTCCTTGGTTGTGGGCTGAGCCATTATTAACTATGAACAGGGGGGTTAGCTAGGTGTTATTGCTTGCCCCAAGGGTTTCGTCTGTTATTTTCAGGCTGATAATGAAGCCAGTGCCCATTTTATTACATGACTATCAGTTGTAAACTGGCCCATAATTGGAATCAATCACAGAAGTAAAATACAAATGGTTCTGGCAGAAATAAGGCAAAGGATAATGCCCTCCCAGTGACTGGGTTAACCCTTGTGATGTCCTCAGGGTCAAAATTACCCAAATTAGCTCTTTGTGGCAGATAGAAAACCTAATTCTACAGTTTACACACACATACTGTATGTAGTTTTGACATAAAGTAAGACTTGACATTTAACCATGCTACTTTACATTGTAGATACACATAAGGATAATACTAATTTAAAAATGGTTAATTAGCCAGGAAATGAGCCACGGCATGGTTTAAAATGCCATCTTGCTACACTGTACTGTTTGTTTTGTTAGGTTATTTAGAGAGTTGTTAATTGCAAGCAGAGCACGTATTGTAGCTGATGGCGTCAAATCAAATCTGAACCTACTGTACCTCAAACGTCAAAAGCAAACGTTTCATTATCTTCCAGTCACCTCTCCTGCTGTGCAGTTAAAGTTCACTGCTGTGCCGTTAGAGTTAGCTGCAGTGCCCCCCTACCGCTAGAAAAAGGATCATATAAATGTGGCAGAATTCAATTAACAAATCCTCAAAATTAAACACCAAATAAAATGGCAACAAAGTTAAATCTCATGCTCTAAACCTTTTATTCTCAATGCCTTTAGGATCAAATAACGATATAGTACAAACAAAACTATGGGGGGAAAAAAATAGGACAGACTAGAGACATGAAGACCAACTGCTGCGATAAAGCAGATGTAGACAAGGCCAGCCAACCTGCTGGGCTTTTTCACAAACACAAAGAATCTGCTGACATTTACATTGACATGGCTGCAATTACAGCTCGCACATTGGGTGACTCTATAGGATGATAAAGTAGTGTGTACACACACACACAAACAAATAAAGAGGTTCCATCCATTTACCAGAGTCCCGCTGTGTCGACTGGGCCTGGAAGCTGCAAAGTTGCAAGCACCTTTATTTTAAAGGGTATTGATCTACAGGTTGGTGGGTGTTGTAAGCACTGTTCAATCCATTTCCTCAGAGAGATTTGGCAGTGGAAGCACAGTGTGTGTGTACAGTACGTGTCTAGCTCACAGGGACAGCAGGTTCAGTTCTTTGTTGAATACGTGATATTTAAAAGTCAAGGTGAACAGTGGCTGCAAGGCAAAACAATTGTTCAAGGTATGGTAGCTTCTCATTCAGACAGGTAACATAACACAGAGCTTTAGCATTTCCTCTGAAAATTATTTTAGCTGTGAGGTCAAGGTTACAGGAGGGTGGCCCCCCTGTTTGGGAAGAGATCCAGAGATGACCTCCTAAAACAAAATATGTATACTGAAAACTAGGGATGCATCGATTGCATTTTTCTTGGCCAATTCCGATTACCGTTTTTTTGAAAAAGTTGGACCTGCCGATTCCGATTTTCATAGTAAAGCTTTCACAATATATTTTACATGCAGAGATATTGTTTTAAAATTTCTATTTTTTGAATAATTTTACAGTTCCTGAGCCACTAGCACTCTCGTTTTAAAAAACACATTATACCCGACTATTCCCACTGGCGTCGGGGTGAAAAATTTCCACACTATGCAGACGTGTCATGGGCTATCATGACGGTGAGTGAACTCTTTCCCTGCATTCACACCGCCGACGTATTCAACACGCAAATCACTCAATCTCTGACGAGCTGTCGCCAAGCTGTCCAAACCGCTAGCTCGGCGGGGTGTGTGTTCGCGCCAGCGACAACCAGGAGCTTGCAGCATTTCAACTATATTTATGTCAACAGTAAAATGACGCCAAATCAAGCACGTATATGCATGCTGCATCCGTGTGAAATCGGTAACGTAACCGGCTGCATTTAAGCAGATCACCGGTTATGGCCGGTCAAGGTGAAAACCTGCCGATTCTGGTCACCAGCCGATTAATCGGTGCATCTCTACTGAAAACCTTGGTTCTCTTGGCTCTGGTGCCTCGAGCAATTTAAAATAATTTCCAACTCCAGAATTAAGTTAAATCACATTAATAAAACTATTATAGTACACACAATGACCTTCAAGGTTGAGTGCTATCGCTATCTAAAGAATACAAACAATGCTTTCTTTCTGCAATATACACTTTAGCTTGACACATTTGAACAGAAATGTAAGAGTTTTAGAAAGGGCCATTGATTAGAAAGGCTTCGTTTGATGCGCTTGATTGAGCTAGGACTAGAGGACCCCCCTGTGTCATATGGTAGAACATAGCTACTGAATTTTAATTAAAATACATTAACAATTTAGTTCTAGCATGGGGAATGTCATGTGTATCAATCAAATGAATGACAGCCTGTCAGGTGAATGCTGCTGTGACTGGAACTGTGGCAGCCAGAGATTCTGGGTACAGCCATAGGATGCTCCCTCAAAAGCTCCACCCCCCACATTGGACAGGCATTGCCAAGGCCAAGATAGTGCTGTTACAGTCTGGACTACTGTTTGTGTTCCTAATTACAGAGCCAGGGCTGTTTAGATACACAACTCAATTGAGTCAGCAATGGTATAGATCTACAGTACATGATGCTAGATGGCTAGCTAAGGTACTGTACCTTTCTTGCAGTTTGTGAGCCGTCTGTATTGTACACTGGTCACTCACTCACTGTGCTTCTTGAGTTGCTTGCCACAGCTCTGAGAGCTAAAGCATCAAAAAGGTCTCAAACCGAGACAGATTCTTTACCAAGAAAAGGCCTTTAATCTGTGCCAATATGAACATGGTTACATAAGCATATTTTCTCATATTTGTCAAACAAGAAAAACCTTTTGTACAGTACTAGACCAGTTCCTTGACCCAAGTGGTGACATGGGTACCAAGCATATCTATAATAGATATGGATACTAAGCTCCTACTGTACTAGGTTCCTGAATGGGTCTGCATTCGTACACAGCCCATTAGAGGAGATTTGTGGCGCTTCGAGACACATGAGGCTTTTAGAAAACAATGTGAAAACAGAAGTGCAGACAGAATCCAAAGAAACAAATGCAGTTTCTCAATGTATTCATATTAGTGTGGGCATTTGGGCTTATCCCAAGCTGTCTCATATGAGCCCCATTACAGCCCAACATGATCTATAACGAAGAATAAAACCTCTAGTGTACCAAAATCAATGGAAAAAAATGTCCTCTGGTCTTTTATTATTCGTAGGCTATTTCTCCATCTTTCTACAGAGAAAGAGTTCTGACCCAGCCTGCTACATCCCAATTAAACGTGACAGGCCTGTCACTAAGGTCCTGGCTCGCAAAAGGAACTCATTTGCAAACTGCAGCATAGGCTTCAAGCTTATTAAAGATTTTCCAGCCTCAAACTTGTATGCTGTTAGCCCCGTTTTGTGGAAAGTGCGTTTCTGTGGCGATGCTGGAATTGAATTACGTAGTGAAAATGAAAGAAAATGGTTATCTGCATGCTCATCAGGCACTTTTAAAAATAGATAATTTCTCGATAATCACACACAAGCAAATTTTGTTTTTATACCTTTAAAACTCTTTTCAGCAAATTGCTCCGCCTCTCTCCAAAATGTATTGCTTACATCTATCTAATAAAACTACTAATTGCTTCATAGTTCATGAAAATAAATCGTTTATCATTTGCCCTTCTGACTAAAGCCAAGTGAATGTGGGCAAGTTAGCTTTTTGAGAAGTAATAATAATAATAATAATAATAATAATAATAATAATAACAACAACAACAACAACACATTTTCACAAAACATATCCGTCACACTTAGGGCATTAGCATACGTTTTAGTTTTAATCTTGTCCTTTGATGAAATTATCAACAACAACAACAAACAACAAACAACCGTGACAAATGTGCATCAGATATTAGACTGTATTTAACCGCGGCCCCCGCTGGCATGTTGCACCGGAGCGGGTCGGCCCCCTCTGAGAGCCACCTCCGCACCAGCACCAAGAGGCCTTTAATCTGTGCCAATCACACCGCCGCTAAACACCCATTTGTTGTGGAAGTGGGCCCCTGGTGTACTCCCCCCCCACCCCCCCCCCCCCATGTGTCTGTATATCCATCCGCCGCAAACCCCTAGCAACGCGCTGGCTAACGCTGCGTGAGGAAGGCTCTGGGTAGGCGATGGTGTGTGCGTGTTGGGGGGTGACAGAAATAGCAGAATGGTGAATAATGGAGGAAAGAAGCTGTGGTGTAATTAACACGGTGGCTGGAGGCTGATGTACTCACAGAGACAGACACACAGAGAGAGAGAAAGAGAGAGACGGAGAGAGAGAGAGAGAGAGAGGAGGATTGGAAGAGGAGAAAAGAAAGAAAAGGAGTGGGCAGATGGAAACTTGAATGAATGAAAGTGATGAGGGGCTGACGAAGAACGATGGGAAAACGAGCATGTGTGACCAAGTAAGACAGACAGCTGAGAAGAACAACCCATGGAGATGAAGCCAAATCTATCCGGCCTGCAGTCAAGCAGCACGTTTCGCCTCTGCTTGGTCTTTTATAAAGTCGGTGTAGTTTCATATTTTCATCCTGTCAACAAATCATGTACAACAAGAACAGAACCTATGATGCGTCCATCTAGCCAATAATAGTGCACATCATATAGCACAACCTTGAGCATTGCGCTCCAAAAATTAAAACAAGGCACAGTTATTGATTGGCTCACCTTAAATAACATCATTACGATGAACCGGAAATATATTACTTTCTCTGAAATATTTATGAGTGACAGTAATTAGTCTACAATTTTAAACGTCTGCACTTGCAATGTACTCTTCACACTAAATTGTACTTGAAAGTAGGGATGTCACGATACCAGAAATCTGGTAGTCGGTACCAATACAAGTGGAATTCCACGGTACTCATTTCGATTCTAATATTATATATACTCTTAATAAATGAGGCTCTAACAGTTTATGTAGCATAGCTATGTACATCACTAGTTATATAAAGCTCAGTATTTCAAGCTCATAACGTTGCATGTTGAGACTGCCACCAAATATAAAGTCAAATGTCATCTCTTCCGAGACTGGGGGATTATCTACAGTATATGGAAGTACCATCGGGACCTCCGTGACTTGGTGAGTGCTTCTAGGGCGGGTAAACATTCACCGAGATCCCGGTCGGCGCTCCGGAGGTATCGAAAGCGCAAGGTTAAAATGCATTGTAGTAAAGTCCAGCATAAAAACGTGAATGTTTGCAACACAAATATGCGAAGTAGTCCTACATATTATATTCGCTTAAAGGGTGATTTCTTTTTCACTTTCGCCAGGCGATATGTTTATCAACAAACCATTGATGTCACATGACAATAGCGGTACCTTTTACTCAGCCGGTAAAGTCTTGATAAGATGGAAACTATTGCTGGAAAGGTCGAAAGAACTGTTTTCATATCTTAACCCTCGTAATGTACTCAGAAATCTCGTATTTGGCCACATGGCGGCGCCATCTGATTGTCTATGATTTGTGTGTTTTTCAATTGGCATTGCTGTGTGTATTTTATTTATTAATTATTTCTTTATGTATTTATGTTTTTTTTGTGTGTGCCTTTTAACCCTCTTGTTGTCCTCGGGTTACCAAGTCACACAGTGTTGTGCCAGCAATACACATCATATGTCTGTAAGCTGTAGAATTAGGTTTAGCACCTTCTATCTGCCACAAAGAGCTAGTGATTTGGGTCAT
>JAODUG010004576.1:0-10488 GCA_027564795.1 Aphredoderus sayanus
GTTTAGCGCCCTCTATCTGCCACAAAGAGCTAGTGATTTGGGTCATTTTGACCCAGAGTACATTACGAGGGTTAAGCCTCGAAACTGAAGCCAATTCTTTAGGAACAGTAATACAGATGTGGACTATGTCTGCCCCCTTGTGGCAATTACTAGATCCAGCCTTATAATACAACTGCAATTTAAATGTGCTGTAGGTAGGATTTTAGAGCTATAAATTTAGAGTAATTTCTAAGAAATTACAGCTGTCAGCTATCAGTGAGTGAAATGCTCTGTGAGAATGTGTGCTCTGGTTGATGCCCCTGCCTTTAGAAATCGATTTAGATTTTTTACTGCCTGAATTATTTGACTAATCTGGGCCTATTTTGCCTGATTGGTTTGGCAAATCTACTTTGCCTGTCAATCACATGAATGCGTCCACACAGCTACAACAGGTTTCTTAATGACACTTCACAATGACAGACCAATCGGCTACAAAGGGAGGGAGCAGTGGTGGAGGGTCTTTTGGTTATTCATTTTCAAAATCGTATTCTCAAGTAATTTTTTAGCTAGCTCTCCTTGAAACTCTGAAATGTTACCTGCAGCAGCTTTAACACCTTCCATTCCTACCACACACATAACTGACTGTTTAGGGTAAATGGTGAATATATTTGATATGCTTGTATCACACATCTGATGCAACTATATTGTCTTATGTTTTGTATTAGGACAAATAGGATTGGATATTACTTTTCCGATGAATGTTGCCTTACATTATAATTCATATAACCATTATTATATGAAATGATACTCTGATGAAATGTCATGCAGATTATCAGCACCAGGCACCTTTTGAATTATTTAATGTTATGCATGTATAGATGTATGTGTACAACTCTTCTTGTACATTCATTTTATTATTTTGTGTGTGTGTGTGTGTGTGTGTGTGTGTGTGTGTGTGTACAGTACACACTTTTGATGAGTTTATAATTTCCTCAAGTCTGTTCACTTTTTGCTTTTTGCGTTGTACATCAGTGTGAATGAATTGTTAGTTAAGCATTGTATTACTACAGCATAAAATAAATGTTTTTTTAGGATGCAAAACTGGTCTTAACACTATATGTTTTGGTGCATGATTCACTTTTACATTTAGCAAAGACCATAGTTAACTGACTTCAGTCATTATTCTGAGGCCATTCAGTGCTGGCGTTAGCTGTTTGTGCAGGCACACCCTGCAGGTAAACTGCATCTGTGTAACATGTAACACAATAACCTGGATCTACAGTGCAGCACGTCCAAACTGTCTTCAGTTTCTCTCATCCTATTCAACCTCCTGTGTTGGTGGTGTGCGGTGATGGATACTAATGTAGCTCTTACACTGGAGACAAACCTTCAGTGGTTCCCGTCAGCTTGTGGACTGTACACCAGCTGAACATTTTTTTTTAAACAATATTTTAAAAGGACAAAATGTGCAATTCCTGTCGTTACCAAGTGTTTTCCACTGGCTTGGTTTCTGGAGTCATGCTACAATGTACATTGACCCCTCGCTTTTCCTCACCAAAAGGTACTATAGCTTTATACTGCAACATGTCCATGTTGATTTCTTTCATCCTGGCATATTGAAGAATGGTGAATGGTGTTCTTTTTATTTTTTATTATTCTATATTTTTTTATAAATAAACTGTTTACAGGTGCATTATACAATTAAATGACAGGCACCTTGGTGAAGAAATGGCATACTGTTTCAATTTTCTGTGCAGAATCAATTCAAGTTATATAAAAATAAAATGATCTTCCATGTGTTTTGTTAGTTATTGTTCTCTGTTGAATTCTATCCAATGAAGTATTGTGTGTTCTAGCTGAAGCTGTAGACTCATAGTACAGACTTGATCTTCTAATGTATCTCACTGTTAGCCAGACTACCTTTTACAGTAGCCTCGTGAAACCATCCTGATCTCATGAGATAGCACTTGATATCACTGGGAATGGTATTATCAATATTTACCCCTCATTCAAAAACACCAGGAACAGAGTTTAGGCTAAATGTCTTTTGATTACACTTGCTGTCGGCAAATAGCGTATAATTATTCTACACAATGCATAGTTTTAGCACTGCAGGGATAATGTCAAAAAACGTCTAGCAGAATTATGTACAAGATTAGCTTGAGTACCTGAATCAAGGCCTTATGTAAAAAATTATTAATTAATAAATGAATAACATTAATTTATTAATAAATCAATCAATAATAATTATGTGCTATGTCGACAGACTTGGTCCCCCCCCAATGTTGACTCCATGGCTATGGCCTGGACCTGAATGTTCAATTACAGTAGTTGAGTATATGTTTTTGTATAGCAAAAAATGGGTTGAAGGAGAAGGAACCCAGTTCTAATGTTTCAGTGTAGCCACAAACAAATTTAATATTTGAACGATTCAATAGCTAGTCCTGTAGGCCATTAAATAAATGTAGACCTCTACAATTTCAAATGTAGGTCTACATTTTTAATTTCTATAATATCAACACAAAAATAATTAGAATACTAATCCAAATGTCATATTGCTGTTATTAGCGAGTGACACAATAACAAAGGGATGCTTTTCTCTTTTAGAAACATTTTAGCATTGTAAATTGCTAGTAATGGTGTGAATGGCAATCTTTACATTAGGCAGACCTCACCTTAGAAGAAAATGGTAGTTGGCTACAGTAACATGAGGCTAGGATGACCTAGCTTGGTGTAACCTGATTCACTTTGTTAATAAGATCCGGACACGCTTCATGGGGAAGTGTGTACAGATGTTGCCTCCTACTGGGTGGAGCGTAGTTGAGGTGTGACATTAACCAACGGTGATAGATAATCACTTTCAGTTCCTTCAATCACCTGCCTAGGACTTTTTGAAAGTGCTTGCCCTTTGCTAAACATTTTCAATGGACGGTTTCCCAGACGGTTCTGTGTAACAAACCATCTGGGGAATCAGGTTAACATTGAGCTACTCAATAATCTTTCGCCAGCGTCACTCTATTAAAGCCTTTACTGCTAAGCTGAATTCAGATGTTGTTCCCCTTTATTCTTCTGCCTGAACACCCTTTGGTGGTAGACATTGTCCCTTTGGATCATCTGCTGGAGCTCTGGGAGGAAGATAGCTGCTCCTTGCCCTTTTAGCAGGGTCAACATGTGGACATTTGTCCACCAGGTTGATCAATAGGGCCGTACTTTTGTGAAAGGGATTTTCACTTACTCTTACTAAGTTTAAGTACAGCCTTATATACATAGCTGTACTATATTTTGTGTCTCCTACTAGAATCTCAGGGCTTCTGAATTAATGAAATAATCTGCAAACATATGTGTTTCTGTTGCATTTCTAGTTAGTTATGTCATTTTTTAGTACTGCATTTTGACAGTTTTACAGGCAGCCATCAACGTGGGGCAGCAAGAGAGAAACAGACAATGAGACTGTGGCTGTTGTTTAAGGGGAGAGGTGTTTTTGTCTTCAAACATCACGCTTTCTCCAGAATTGCTGGCTGCTGATTATCATTAATTAACATAGATTGGTGTTTTATTTCTATATTTTGATTGTGGCATTTTATCAATTTAAATAAAAACTATAAAAATAAAAAGCGTGAGGAAAGCGTGAGGAAAATACATTCAGGAATACATTAGCTTTATCTAATATATTCCTCTGAAGTGGGGTGTTGCGATGTTAATAACTAACATTTAGATTAGGCATTGCGACTCTATCTTTGTTTTCTCAATAACTTCACAATGCAGACCTACTGTACTGTAGGTTTAATGTAGGCCTACGAATAAATTACATGATTTAGTTGTCATGAAAATAATACGGAACCCTGGAGAGGACATGTGAAAAAGAAAATAGCAGCACGATATTATCCGCACGAAACAGGAATTTGTGCACATGATTTCTGTATTTTGTGCACACGAAATATGAGGCTGCGCGCACGAATAAAAAATTTTGCGCAAGGTTTCGTTATTTTATGCGCACGGAATATGATTTTGTGTGCACTAAATAGGATATTGTGCGCACGAAAAAGGAATTCGTTTGCATGGTTTGTACTCATACAACATTCAACACTCTTAGTTCCATAATGGACAGGGTTGCACTTATCTGCGTTTATTTTAATTCAGGGATGCGCTATTTACATATTCATCTTGAAGTTTTCTAATGCAGTCTTCGTGGACACCTGCTCCTTAAAATCTATATAAAACGCCCAACCATCTCTCCAGCTGCAGATTTCTGAGTCTGCACAGACTCTCGTAATGTACTCAGAAATCTACTTTTTGGCCACACGGCGGCGCCATCTGATTGTGTATGATTTGTGTGTTTTTCAATTGGCATTGCTGAGTGTATATATTTATTTATTAATTATTTCTTTATGCATTTGTGTTGTTTTTTTGTTCCTTTTACTCTTCCTGTTGTCCGCGCAATATCCTATTCCGTGCGCACAAAATAACGAAACCTTGCGCACAAATTCCTATTTCGTGCGCACAAAATCATATTCCATGTGCACAAAATACAGACATTTTAAAATAAAAAAATAAAAATGGCACTATATTGTGCGCACGAAATAGGAATTCGTGAGTACAATATAGTGCAAGTTTTATTTTTTATTTTTTTTCACATGTCCTCTCAAGGGTTCCGATGAGAATTAGATATATCTTCTGGTTAAGTCTCCACAAATTCACGAACCATAAATGTGACGTAGGCGTAAGTGGGCGGAGTTTAGGTTCAGGCACCATGGCTTCGGTTGAATCCGAGGTGAGTAGAGAGCCGTCTACAACAGGCATGTTTTTACTATATTACTGGTTAAATGTTGTGGTAAAATGTGACGTCTTTCGTAGTTTTGAATGTGATAATATAGTGGTAGCAAGGTGGCTTGGGAGAGCTAGTCTGTCGTGAATCATGTATTGCCAATGTGGAGCTCTTTGCTTTTGTGTTGAACCGGAGGGTAACTAAATGTGCAGGAAGATGCTGTGCCCGGGAATCTGAATAGCAAGCCTGTACATTTACAACGAAAGGCTCGTTTATTTTGAATGCGCGTTCCAGGGTGCCGACAGTGTATTGATTCTATCAGCTTTAGTCATCCAAAATAAAACATAAACATGGGTGCATTTGAGCAAAACATGTTGTTAGTGTGATGTTTTCTGTTACTGAGCCGGTGTCTGCACGACTGATTTGCCCTGTGGTGGTTGAACTGCTAGCAGCCCGGCTAGCTAGCCGAATCTGCACAGTGCACACTTCTTAATTCGAGATAATTAACTTGCACTGTTATCCCATTAGAATGCATCAGTCTTAAAACTGACTACGTTATAATAGTAATATACAGAACACTGCCACTGATGCAGCAGCAACCAAAACACCCCAAGCACGGGTTTCCAGCTTCCAGTCCAGACTCATATAAGTATGCTGGCGGGATGTTGTGAACATCATTTCTTTTTTTTTTCTTTTCTTTTTTATTTCATCAGGTAGTAGTCACTTTGACATGACATATTACTTATCATTATGTTGCTTCCCATTTGCGCGCTCTGTGCATATCCATGTCCAGCCCGGTTGTAACAGCATTGTTGCAACAACATGGTTTCACTAAACAAAGATATCTGAAGTAATGTTGTTCATTGCTTTGCCGTTTTTTGGCTGACAGTGATGTTATTTGCAGGTTTCCCTTAAGTAATAGGTAAAGCTAACATTTTATTTGAACAGCTGGCTTGCATTTGATTACTATTTAATCTTTTGGAAATGCTTGCTGGTTTGTGGTTTTTCCATGGTGGTGAAAATGGTCAAGAAATAATGTATGAATTAAAGAAATGTGTTTTTGCCAGATGTTAGAAGTCACATTTTGAGAGTCATCTTTTCTGTTCTCAGTGTTTTTAACCTGGCGTAATGTTAAAAGCACAAACTAGGGGAACACTAAGGCAGTGACTGGACTAGAAGTTATTTCTCAGTAGTGGCATGTACGCTACTCTGCATTTAATTTCGCATCCTACTCTCCCAATGATAAGGGAAGATCATGCAGTATATGTTCAAGAGTTATTTTCCATCAGGCAAAGAAGGATTTTATTTGCCCATCTTCTTAATCTCTTACTTTTATTCCAGGCTTAATACACATAACATCAATTAAACTGAGTGAGGCGGTGCTTTTTTATTTTAGTGCTGATGTTTCCATGCTGTTCTAAGCTGCTGAGTGAAATGTATATTATCTGTTATTCAGTTGCTCGTGATCTATGAACATGATATGCTTTCACACATTGATGAGTTGTTGACAAACCAGATATTTTCTCAAACTAATGTTCCTTGGTTTTCTTATCATCTTGTGGCTCTCCAGGTACTCATATATCCTGTTTGATTTATTCTCCATTACTGTATGTACAAGCTCCCTAAGATTTCTGAAGACAAGGGAAAGAAAAATATTCATCCTTGCCAACACTAACACATTTACTTAAAAAGTATTGATTTATTTTGAGAGTATTTAGGATAAATCATAATGTCTTAGTAAGATTTCTAAGAATGTGTTGCTGTACAACCAAAAATGAATAATACCAACAGTTTAAAGCAGTCTTCTGAAATCACTATTTTCTACCATAACTTTGGCCAAGATATTGTCACACAATCTGTTGATTGTTTACATTCAACATTTATGATGTCTCTTAGAAAAGGTGATTGTCTTGACTGACAGTCAAGGAGACTTGTTGTTTTTGGCAAATCCAAAACCAGTTCCCTACTACTAATGTGTAACTAATTCTTCCATGTAATTTTTTGTTTTCTTATTTTATTTGTATTTCTAGTTAATATTAGGAGCAGAAAACCCTAGCACCAACAGTACAATACTTATATGGCTAACATGATTTCCATATGGGCCACCATGCTAAACTATGCTTTCATGGTGTCTTAACCCTCCTGTTGCCTTGGGGTCAAAATGACCCACAAAAGGTACAACCCTATAACAACAGGAGGGTTAATACTAAATAATAATAACATAATTAATTATTAATACAATTTTAACCTTACCATTTTGACCCAAAGACAACGGGAGGATTAACCTGCAATAATGACCTGCTAAAGACCTCTTCTTTAACCTTGTTTTCTAACCATAATTGTATAGGGCGACAGTAGGGTTAAGGTGCTTTAGAGTAGCCACTTAATATATGGGGTGTGCAAGAAACTAAGATGTCAGAAGAATAATTGGAAGATGACCTAACACACAGTTCGCACTACAGATCGCTCTGTATACTTCCATTTCTTTTTGCTTTCTCTATAATCATTTGTCACTCCAGAGACGTGTCTACCAACCTGACTGCTAATGCATCAATTAACCGTTTTGTTAAACACATTTATTTTCATCATTCAGAAGAAGGCTGCTTTTATTTATTTTTGGGTGATTTTATCATACTCAAAGATGTATTCCTGCATTGTTATCAAGGTGCTATTCTCTCAACTTGGTCTGTTATTTCATCTCTCTAATACACTGTTGAGGAACACCTTTTTTGTCTTGCCATCTCCTCCCTTCCCTGAAGCACAATAGCAACTTAGGCCTTTCCTGTTGAGGAGAGTTTCTGGTTAGTGCTGCTGATGTTTGTACAGACCCTTTCGTTGAAGAGAGAACCTCACCGCTCTTTGGGTTCCTCAGTATGCTTTTGGGGTCTCCTTTCTATCCCTCTCTAAACCCCCATCCCCCCCTCTTTTTCTTGACTTGGCATTCCTGAAGCGAGGGCAGTGCCACTGAAGTGTTGGAGTTAAAAATGAAAGAAGAAGAAAAACAGATTGCATTAGATTTTGAGCTAACTGAGCATGCTCTGTGGAGACCTTCTTAAGAGAGGGACCGACAGAGGGAGCCACCAGGTCACATGACCACCGAGGTGAATGTGCATGCGGGGAGAGGAAGGCAAACAGGAGAGAAAGGAAAACCAGAAACAATCTGTTCGAGATTCATGCTCTCTCTCTCCCCCCCTCTCCCTCTTTCTCTCTCTCTATCTCACTCGCGAGCGCACGCACACACACACACACACACACGCGCCCTCTAACTGAAGCTCTCTTCTTCTCAATGGAGGCCATGGGAAGGAAGCAGGTATGATGGGTCCTGCAGGGAAAGATGTGTTAGCCTATCTCTGTTACCCGTGGTTGGTTTTCAGTAGTTCTCTAAGGGGATAAATGGCTTGGTGCCTGTGCCTTACCCATGCTTATACTGGAAAGCTTGAAGCTTGAAAGCTTGGTTCTCTGATGCTTCTCCTGTGTAGTGTCTGCTTAATTTTTAAAGATTGAGTCAAGAAGGTGTCTGTTTTATCACCACCTGTTCATTAACAACCATTCCTTCTGATTGGAGAAGGAATGCAAGGGAATTCTCTCAGGTAGCAGGGGCTCTGGCTCTGGTAGCTGATGGGCGTGAGTAGCATGATACACATCAGTGTCAGTTGTTAGAGGCAGAGGATATCTGAGCCGGGTGTTGTTGGGGAGCTCTGTATGGATTTGCACGGTCTGTGACTGCAATAGGAAGTGATGTCAGTCGCGGTTTCAGAGAATCTCCTGGAGACCTGGAACCAGACTCCTACCTTACTAGAATTGTCTGAGGTGGTCACTGTTGGTCTGCATTCTTTGCTTTGTTTTCTCAGTCTATCCAGACACTGTGGATCACATCTACCTCATTAGACATAGTGTGGTGCCATACTGCAATAATGCTAATCTGAGATGTACTGTGTGAGCTCCAGTGTGTGTGTTTTTTTTGTTGTTTTTTTACCAGCAGTGAACAGGGCAACCTTGGAAATAGACCTCTTCTTTAACATCTTAATTTCTACAACACTGCCATTATATTAACATCCTGTTTATATAAAGCTGCTGAGATAAATCAAAATAACAATGTTCATGATAGGAACTTGTTTCTTGGTAATTTCGTAATGGATTATTTGAGTATAGGATACAACATGCAGTTCACAGTCATTCTAAAGATAGGTGAAGTCTATGTTTTCCTACAGTCCATGTCATTGGTTAGGCCTGTAACCTGTTTATACCCTGCTGTGAGGTTCCATGGTTTTAAATGACATCGACTCATGAACGGCCCAAACTGGCAAGATACAGACATTATCTATGTTCATAGGTACCCAGGCATCGACCTGACATATCTTTGAAGTGCTCCACTAGTTATTTTGTAGTCCCACCACAGCTTAGGCATATGGTATGTGGAAATGTCTATCTGAAGTGTTGAGAATTAAAACAAAAATGTTTATTGAATGTCTTATGTGGTTTCTGTTCAGAATGTGAAATTTCCTTTGTCATCATTGTTTTAATAGCCTTAGTGTTGTTGTAATAATCATAAAAACTCTTAACCTAGAGGCTTGGATCCAGTTTGAAACTGCATTCAGCAGCTCCTATGCAGAATAGTGACCCAACATTCCCCATCTAGTGGAAAACTGGTGCAATGGGCACTCAGTCAGTAAACAGTCTGGTTACGAAATGGCGGAGAACTGCAGACAGGCTTTCTCTTTCTCCCCTCCCCCTTCTTTTTCCCTTCTACATGTATGTTCCCTAGTTGGCCACTAGGGGGAGAACTGAGAATAGTGTTCTCGACTGGATTTCCTGAGTCCGTGAAAGTATAGAGGCCATCTTCTCTCCACCCTTACATGTGCTGAACTACATTCGTTGAGATCTTTGAGAGCCTTGTTCAGGGCTAGAGGTTCTTTTGTGAGAACCACTGAGAGACACACTGGTCAGAGGAGCCTTTTGCTGTGTCCTTGTGCAAGAAAGAGTTGTTCCTGTTTATCTGGTTTAGCCTCTGAATTTTAGACAAAAATGAACATATGTGAGTTTGACTTTTGTGTCCTTTCTCTAGAGGGGTGAACGGTGATGGTATTTTCAGAACTGTATCTCATTGAGAAGTCTAATCATTGAGGTAGTTGAAGAGAGTTCTGCTTTTTGCTGAACCTAGTTGGTTACAGTGTGCATGCAATGTAGGATTTCTGCCTCCTGGGTTATTGGACAAAAGAAACAAAGCAAGAAATCTTCTGCTTTCGTATTACAAAGACGGACTAAGAGGGAATGCTTGTATGTTACCTTCAGGATGTAGCCTTGTGACCAGATGTGAGCTTTAACATAGAGACCTGACTCTTCCCCCTCCAGCCTGACAGTATGTCTGTCTTCGTTCTGTGTCCTCCAGAGCTTTATAACTGAGAGGACTGTAACCCTTTGTGACAGTGCTGATTCTGAAGGGTGCATTGTCTGAGTTTTGACGTGGCGAGGTGCCAGATGGTTCTAGATGTGGAGGAAGGCTGCTTACGTCACACGGATGAGGTGAGCTGTTGGGGACGGAGAGATGGGTACATCGAAGCCGTCAAAAATAATCGTGTTTCCTCCACTTCAAAGCGGAAGTAATGCAAGAGGTTGTTATGGGAAAGACTTGTTCTCTATGAAGATGGTTGGAGACAAAGAGAGTGACCTCTCGGGGGGGGGGGGGGGGGGGGGGGGGGGGGGGGGGGGGGGGGGGGGGGGGGGGGGGGGGGGGGGGGGGGGGG
>JAODUG010004577.1:0-10487 GCA_027564795.1 Aphredoderus sayanus
CTTTGCGGGAGAGCCCTAAGTTTTAACTGCCAGGTAATGTAATCCTGTAATATAGGCAACGTACCAGATCTTCATCTACTTTCATTAACTGAATGGGCTAAATAGTCTCGAAATCCCTGAATCTGGCAACAATGGCTTTTGTGGAACGTACAAGCACTACTACACCATTGTGCCTCTTGAACGCACGATGCTAATGCAAAAATGCTAATCATTACGTGTTGCTGTCTATTCTGACCGGGACGCGAACCCAGCTCTCCCGCGTAGAAAGCAGAAGCTCTTACAAGACATGCTAAAACCCAATGGGCCCTACTAGCATTCATCGCCAGAGCGTCCTATGAGGTGTCGGAGACTGTATACATACATACTGCACAGCTACCCGCTGGCCACCGTTACACATGAGTAAAAGAAAATATGCAAGCGGTGCTCAAAAGCTTAGCAACACACTGTTGTCTAAACTAGCTGGAGCTAAACAACAATGCTTATACATGCTTAGAACATCGCTAGAGTACGACCCTTTCTCTCTCAAGCAAATACAGAGACACTTATCCATGCTTTTCTTGCCTCCAGGATTGATTACTGTAATGCAGATAATAGATGGAGATACATTTTGAGTGGATTTAGGGGAGGGGCCTTGAGCTCAGACTTTGCGGAGAGGCCTCTGCAAATTCCAGGCCGCTCCTGACTGTGTACACTGTCTATACAACAATACAGTATTCAATCGTTTTTCATCAAACTATTAATGTCAACAGCCATCACTTGAAATAATAAATATTACATTCCATGCATATTCCATGCAAGTATGCAGAGTGCACTGAACAGAGTGTGGCAGGCTTAAACTAAAGCCAATATGTGTCCCGCCCCCCAAAAAAATAACAACAACTACTGATTAGCAAAGCAGCCACAAGCATCCACCAACATGACAACAGAACTTTTTTATTTTCATCAGCCGACACCTTTTTCATATCTGTAGATCTCCATTTCACTAGTCGGTTCATCATACCCAATTATGTACACAGTAGAGCTATAGAAAAGAAGAATAAAACAGAAAATAACAGAAAACTAAAACTAATAAAAAAAAAACATGAATAAATCACAAACTAAGTGTAGTGTCAAACTTTTTTTTTTACTTCAATTGACCATAAAGAGTTGCAAAACTGACATTTATTTTTATGATGATGATATAGATTATTACTTTAACACAGAAAATAAACAAAAAATCCATGTTTCATTCTTGCTAATGAAACACACGGGGCTCGTTTGCTGGCCCTTGGCTCAGTAATACATCACATTAACTGGAGAATAATGGCTGTCCCTATTGGCATCATGAATCTGGCGATTTCTCACTGAAAGTCTAGATAAATAGCTGTCCCCACCTGACTCCAGCTCTCACTCTGGAGAATATAATATGAACTCCGTTTAAAGAGCCCTTTCTTATGATAACTCAGCCAACCGTATAAGGACATTGCTTTTAGTTTTATTACACCAAAGTATGTGCTTGATGTATGTAATCTTGTAAGGTCCCAAGATGTGGTCTAGCAAAACCCATTTTTCAAGTTTTCCAGGTGTATTTATTTATTTATTTATTTATGTTGCTTAACTCATCAATTGTGCACATCCTGTATAGGACAATTTATTTATAGGATTCCTTTATTTAGTGTTTTGTCATGTGCCAGGCATAAGGTTAAAAACTTAGTGTATAGAACCGTCAGATTCAACATTATTTTACACAGAGAGAAACCAAGTTGCATTACCACATATCTTCTGCCTCCCATTGTTGGCCACGACACTGGCAATTATGTTTTCATGAAAATGCTAATAAATATAGTTTAAAGAGGCTATGTATGACATGTTCAGACCATATTAAATGCTTCATAGGCCACATACATACTGTACACATGCACTATCATGCACATGCAGCCTACTCGCATTATAACGTAGGTGATGTCGTTCTCTGCTCAGGATGCAATTTCTCCACAATGTATTTACAACTAGCTGTTTGCTGCTATATTAATTATTAATGTTTAACATATAGTATATGGGACATTTAACCCTCCTGGTGTCCTTAATTATATGGAATTATGCTGTGTGTATTTATTTTAACACTCCTGTAGTCCTTGGGATTCAAACTCAGACCTTGTTGTGCCAGCAGTGCACAGCATATGTCTGTGTAAGATGTAGAATTAGGTTTAGCGCCTTCTCTGTCACAAAGAGCTAGTGATTTGGGTCATTTTGACCCGATAGACATCATGAGGGTTAATACCGCTAATAAGGAAACCCATTCACATGTACAGGCATGTCAACTATGAGGCCATTAAGACTAGCTTTGACTGTGACCTTTGGCTCATATTGAGTTAGATTGAGTCTTAAAGAAAGGATACAGTATTTAAAGAAGCTTGTCATAGAAAATGCAACTGTTACTGTCAACAGCTGTAAGAGTGTTGACAGCTAACTGACTAAACAGATCCATTGTTGTCAACACCTGAATACACAGCCAGCCCTGACTATACATTTGGGGTTTTAAGGCTACTGTTATAATATCTACATAGTTTAATGATTATCTACAAAATATATGTTCAAAATCTCTTTCCAGAGCTGAATTATGTTCTACTCCTATATTACATGAATGCAGTTAGTCGTTTTCCATCTGAAAACATACTAGACTGTAAAGATCTTTGTAGCTACTGTATATGCTGATTTAACTAAATATTGATTTTAAGCAAATAAAAATACATGGATTAATATGAATATGTAGATGAATGTGGAGTTTTAGTACATTCGTGCATTCGTTCATATCCAAGTGCTCAACTTCAGTGTGCGATTTGAGACAATACAACCCTCTTGAAATAAACGCACTACGCAAGTAAGAACACAGTGCACACAGTGCACTAAATTGAAGTGCACTTACCAAAGTACGCGATTTGAGACACGCATTGTTCTCAGGTGTAGGTAGACATCTGCACACTGCTTGTTCAGCCTTTATTAATATATGCATCATATATTCAACTAGCCAAACTGACCTTCTAATCAGCCAAAGATGCTCAGAGGTAATAGTTATGTGAATTCATATGTTCTCTGTTTACATTCTAGACAGGAAGAAGTTTACCCTGGTAGCACCTTTTGTGTCACTGAGAAAAAGTCTAATTAAAAGTCTGTGGTTATACTCTTATGAGTGCACAGTATATTGTAATTGTCTCCTACTAGCAGATTAATACACTGGCCCACCCGAGTGGATGTTTTGCATTCAGCAATGAATGTAATTTGCATGTAATCTAATTACATTTTTACAGTATATACCAAAATATATTACCTTAATGAACTGCTGCGCTGGACAAAACTATGTCACCTCAAAAATTGAGACTATTATAATTGTATTACATGTTCTGTAAGTCTGTTAGCATGTTGCATGGCAGGCCGCCATTGTAAATGGAAGGGCTGCATGTGACCACATCTATACACAGAGGCCTAAGGTAAACCCCTCGGGTTCCCCATTTTTGGTCTTCATTACCTGGGCAATTACATCACACCAAAGGCAGGTAACAAGTGTAAGCCAGCTCACTGTTTGTACAGTGACAAGAACACATTCATCTGTCTACTGTGATATGTCACTTACTTTAATCATTCTGTCTCCTGGCAGCTTTCCACTTGCTGGTACAGACAAACTAATAACTATTTGTCATCTTAACTCCACCTATCTTTTAGACTTATTGGTTTTAAAGTATATAACACTAGCAGAATTGATAATTGAGGCAAGCAATGTGTAATTTATATTACACTGACAGAGTATAACAGATGGATAACAATGGGATGACTGACAAAAATGAAATATATCTAAATACATTTTTAACTCACTAACAAACTAACCCAAATGACAGCAGCGCCAACAACTATTCTTTTTATTGTTCCTTTTGATTATTTTGTTTTTCTCTGCTACTGTAGAATAAAAAAATATATTTTATTTTCTCTTTTCCCTTTTAAATCCTATTACTTTGACAGTGTACGGGATGATAAGCTTAGGGGGCTGTAAGATATGTATTATAATCAAATATAAGAGTGTTCTAACGACGGGGGGAGTTCTGTAATGGTTTTGTTTGGAAGAAATTGGATTGGCACATTCCAATTTGCCCTAAATTTAGACCTCTCAGTCAAGTAATGTCAGCCCACCGGTTATTTAGTGATACCTTTGTTTCTGAGAGAATTGCTTTTTGAGGAATCTGAAATATTAGTGTAGTGTTTTAAACCTAAATACAAATAATAAAGAGCTATACCGCATGCATGGGGGCCAGCTTAAATAGTTTTTGGGTGGGTGTAGACAACATCACCGTGTTGTATTACCACACATTATTTCAAACGAGGCACAGCCCTGATTGCCTATTGTAACAGAGAGTTTACACAGGGAGCGAGCTGTGCTGTCACTCAATATGCTTGGTTGGCATTCAACAATATGAAATACACTGTAATGTAATACACTGTAATCCCTCCATATATTTTTCATATAAAATGTACAGATAATGCTAACGGAATTATGCTAATTTCACACCCCAAAATTTATAAATACAATACCTGTAGCTGTATTTAGTCCTCATTGCAGTACTGTAGGTTAATGACCTTCTGTAATTATGTGCCCTGGGCGTACAGTATTTAGAATGTGCTGTGTATTTTATAGGAAACAAATAGAATGGTCACAGAAGTAAGGCGGTCATATGCAAGGGTGGACTAAATTGGTGATAATGATATGAGGGCTGATTTTCAATTAAAACAAGAGTGTTGCCACTATTGCTGCAAAAAAAAAAAAAACAGTCTTTATCTTATTTTCTTATTTTTCAGATTTTGTCACTGGCAGACTATGACCTGAGAGAAACATCAAATTAAATAAGATCAAATGTGTGTTGCCATTGCTACAGTATCTTAGGGAGAATGTCCTGTACTGTAGATGACCTTTTTGTACAGTTGAATTGGACAAGTTCATATGGGGGGATGTCTACATTTTGTTTAATGAAACCTGTTGATTTAAACATATATGTTTAAATCAATCTCAGGAACATATAGTTCCTGAGGCCATACATTACTGCATAAGGACAAGAACAAAATGGGATAAATTAGTGTTTGAATTAATTAATTAATTAATTCACAGATAGAAAATGCAATATACATTTTGGCCTAGGCCTATACAGGCTGCAGAGAAGTGAAGATTAAATTGGGTGTGTGCATGCTATATTAATCTTACCTCCAGCACAGAAATGTAGGTCTTGTGACCATATGGTATTACTGAAATATGGAAATATTATGACAAAATACCTGAGACCACAGTTAAATTAATTAACTGGACTTGCAGCAGGCTTGTAAATTAATGCTAGTACATTGTATGAACTCCCTATGTAAATAAACAAAATGAAATAAACATAATAAAAATAAAACATTGATTAATATTAATTTATTAATTCATTTAGTAATTTATTTAATGAATACTGCAACAATTGTATAAGCTAGTGTTAAAGAGGCATGCTGTTGCAAATACAGTATATTACGTCTTGGCTTATCAAAGTGAAATGTGATGAACTATGTTTTAACTTTAGCATTAATTGATGTCCTGTAGTCAAACAATACACCTTAAACCTAAATAATAATAAGTATTATATGAATTGCAGATGTGTGTTCTGAAACATAATTGCAAGTAGCTTGCTCTTCTATTGCATCACCACTGCTTCTAAGCATATATTACTGATAGAAATAATAACAGTAATGATGATGAATGGGACCAGTCTTGAGCCCTTTTAACTCTTGTGATATCCTTGAAAATATGGTATTTGGCCACCCGGCGGTGCAATCTGATTGTGTAGTATTTTTGTGTGTTTTTTAATTGGGATTGATGTGTGTATTTATTTATTTATTTATTTATTATCTATTTATGTATTTGTGTTGTTTTTTTGTGCGTTTTAACCCTCCTGCTGTCCTCGGGTTTCAAACTTGTTGTGCCAGCAGTGCACATCATATGTGTGTGTAAGCTGTAGCAGTAGGTTTAGCGCCTTCTATCTGCCACAAAGAGCTAGTGATTTGGGTCATTTTGACCCGAAGGACATCACAAGGCTTAAAAGTAGTTTTTTTTTTACTCTGATACCTGTGTTTTATGTGAGAGAGTTTTAGAGAAGGAAAACAACTGTACACAAACAAGAATCAGAAAAGACAGAGAGAGTGAATGAATTATATTCATTTGAAACTTGCATCTCCAGCTTTTACCAAGCAGCTTTTATTGTCACACAACATATTTATTCTTTACCATCTGGACTGACATACCAATACATAGGAATGATGCAATAGATGGAACCCTCATTGATTAAATGTGGTTCATGGGTCATTTCAACATGAGCTGTACATACATACAGTATACTCTCTTTTGTTAAAACTAAACAAAAAGTAATCCTTTAAGGACATGAGACACAGTCTTATCATTATGGATGTCGATAGGAATCGCAGTAAAATTAACCTTCAACAGAATATAAATGCATATGAAGAGGTTTTATCTGTTGTACCACAAGAGGAAGATTAGCTCTTGCATTTTCTGTCTGCTATGGTGGGTGTCAGAGGATGGGGGTGACCAGTGTAGAGAGTTTCAGACTTGATAACCCTGCAAATAAACACAATAAGACACAGTCTGGTGCACCTGATGGGATTACATTTTGTCACCTTGGTGAATATACAGTAGCCTTCTCTCGGGCTGATACACAAACATTTAGATGTATAGATTTGTCTCCTTACTTTATTGTCAATATGCAGTATAGTAAAAGTTTGAATGCAAACAAGAAGAAGATTAATACAAAGCAAAACCAAAAAAGGCATACCGATTCTTACTGATGCAAACAAGCATGTTAACATGCTCAGCAGTGAGACTGGAGCACAGCCTGGTGAAAGACAATCCAATGGCTGAAACACACCTGATCTGTTGTTGTACTGTACATACACACATTACTGTGTTACAGTGGGCAATGGTCATTTTATAAGTCTAAATGGTCCCACACCAAACTTTGCTTTGCACTATTCATAATCTCTTCTCTTGCTCTTCTATGCACAGCCGCTGCTCATGTGATCAGCTTAAGGCTGTGTCTGGCCAGTCTTCTTTCTTCTAAAGAAAAAAAGAGTTAAATTGCCCTCTGTGGTATGTATTGTCTTATTGCTGCCGTGTAGTAAAATATGTTATTGCATTGCTACAATTCAAGATGATGCTTAAGCATATTACTGAGCTAGCGAAAAAATGCATGTGTTAAATATACATTAACGTATACAAATCAAAGTATATTGTGTTGCTAAGCACTGTTACAAGTTGGCATGCTATTGTTGCTTTAATAATTGTAGCTATAGCACAGGGAGTAAAATATGTTTTACTTCCTGATTAAAATACAAGCTGAATAAGACATTTTATAGCAGATGGGTACCTAATGTACAGCAACACGATACTTTAATTAGTGCATGTGTAGTACCAATGTACAGTAGTTGTTTTTTGAGCAGTGGCTTATTTCCTTCCCACTACATAAAATGTATGATTGACCATTATGATAGTACCGTCTCTATCTCAGAGGACCAAGCTTGACTTTTGATTATTTTGTCACTCCAGTACAATCCAATCCAACAAATATGATAGAATTTATTCATGCAGATTGGGCCCTGGGTGTGACATAATTTCTGGACTTCCACCAATTGTCTCATCCACCAATTATGTCCTTCTGACTTCAGGTAGAAGTTTTGGGCATGTAAAAAATGATGGCAACACCAACTGAAATTGGAAAAAAGTCTGCCCAAAACGGAATGATACACTATAGGTTCTTTACTCAGAGGTCAAATTTGACCTGTTGGAACCCGATTTTACTCTAGTTTCAAAGCTGTGGATGTAGCACAACCTTTGCAAAATAATCTGTTCTATCATGCATTCCTTTTGACAATTCTTTTGTTTATTTGTTTGGGTCTTTGTTCGGGTCTCCTCAAGGTAAAATAAATTGTGCGAATGTCACCTGCACTTGGTTGTGTAGTGTACACCATTATGGTGACAAGATAGCAGATTACAAGACAGAATGTTGTAGTGTGAGCAGCACAGCTGTCATGTACGCTCGGCATAAAGGAAGTGTACATGTGTCAAACATTTTAGTACTGTTATAAGTCATACTGTGTATTTCAGTACATGGACATATATGTGTTAATGTGATAACAAGCTTTACTGTACATGCTTGACTTGTTGAGATACATTAACACCCCAGATGAGCTTGGCAATGCTGTTTTCCCACAATGAATTGAGTTGTTATATTGCTAGTGTTTCATTTTTTTTCCATTTTCATTTTCCACTTTTCCAAATTTGATGCTGTAAAGTAAATGATGTGCAGGTTCCAATATTTGCAGTCTTTCTCCACAAAAAGTTAATTGACAAGTAGTGTGTATACTGTATGGGTGCAGAACTCATGCCTTTACATACAGTATAACTCTTACATTGCCTTCATTTAAATCTCTAAACCATAAAGATTTGTATTTCACACCGTATATGCCACAATGTAATAACACAAGGTGATTGAGGCAGTGTAAATTGGCAGACGGGCTTTCATTTTCAGCTGTAGACAAACACTGTTTCTTCTAGCCACATTGCTCTAGCTTTTGTTTCAACGTCTTCTTTTTCAGTGTTTTGTTTCTACCAAACAAAGTTTAATGAGCACTTACTGCTCAATGTAGAGCTTATGTATTTTCCAAAATAGGAAGAAAAAATACAGTCCTTACTCACAAAACAAGAAGCAGCATAAACACCTCTACCCATGCCCCTTTTCGGGGAGCGCATATCATTGAAACACTGATCACAACTTTGCCGACTGTCTACATTTCAAATGTTATATGTTAGGTCATTGCTTGTATTGGTGGCCTTTTGGTAGATCAGACTCTTGCCCACTTCCTAATCATCTGTTTCCTTTGAAGAGGGCTCAGAAATACATTCATTTCTTTGTTGCTCAGCCGTGCATATACAGTATTTTAACTTAGTTTGACGACTTTAAAATTAAAATAACATTTAATTTGGAACACCAGGTTGTAATGGAAGTTAATGTAATTAAGTGTACATCATTTCTAATCTTAGAAATAATTATTCTACATTCTCCTCTCCATCAAACAATTTCTGCAACCATGTTAATTTCTGAAAAGGTGTAAATTAAAAATGCACCTGCAAACTCTTGCTAGGTAGCAATGTTTTCGAGGCTTTACAGATTTTGCCTCTTGAGGATTTCATATGATAGGGAAAGTTTTTATATTGTTGGGTGGAATGTTAAGTAACTCCTCTTGGGTTTGCCTACATAATAACCACAGCGTTTTCTGTTTCACATGCATTTGATTTTGAATCAAAATAAGTAAACACAGTGATGGTTTTATTTAAATTGTTTTAATAGGTGCATAATGTGACCAGGGGAAAGAGCTAACAACTTACAATAGTCCATTTTAGTTCTCTTCTGTCTTTCCCTTTCCCTGTGGCTATGTATTATCTTTATTGTTCACTGGCATTAAGACTCCAATAGAACAGCCTTGGCTGCTATATACATAGTACTGCATTAATATATATTTGTTTGGCTTTGCAGAACAATAAACCCCCCCCACACACACACACACACACACACTTTTTTAATTGTGTGCATATTCAGCATCTTGTAAGAAGCCCTCAAATCACACCGCCATAGATCTGTGTAACCAGGGCCCTCAGCTCTAAAGCATCTGACAGCTTTTATGGAACAAGCACTCCGTTCCCTCTCTACCTTTGCACTGGGGTCAAAGAGAAGATTGTATCAGCATGCAGCACGATGCGAAGGCTTTGAAAACTATTTGATTCAGGGGACCGCCAGGATCAATTTCAACCCGGTCGGCTCCCTGCTTGGCTAGTTCCTATGGCTGCCAGTTTGGGGCTCTGACCTGGATTACAATGTTCAGTCAATGGGGCTAAGGGATTTTACCCGGGGAGAGTTTAGAAGTATCCATTCCTTCCCTTATGTTTTTCATTCACTTCTGCCATAGCTCATCCTCTGCTTTGCCAAGAGGATTTCAGCAGGACTGACACATTGAATATCTGACAACAGAGGCGCATATGCAAAAATGTATGGATATGGTATACAAATGGAAACCCATGGCCAGACTGTTTCCCCCACACAGCAGTGGGTGTTGGGTTTTCCTGCTGTCCTCTGCGCTATGCTCATTTCACATTGCCAAACACAAATGGATAGTCCCACCCCTCAATATGTGCACCGCGGAAAGCCTGTTGGCTTGGCTGTGTGTATGCCGGGAGTATAGGCTGTGTCAGTTTCAGTGACATCTGAAATCACACCCTACCAGCAACGTATTGTTCCCTTTAGGGTGGCAGCCATTTTGTTGTGCTGTCCAAGTTCCTAGTTTGACAGTCTGATGCCCTTAACCCTCGTAATGTACTCGTAATATAGATTTTAGCCACACGGCGGCGCCATCTGATTGTGTATGATTTGTGT
>JAODUG010004578.1:0-10487 GCA_027564795.1 Aphredoderus sayanus
CCCCTCCCCCCCCACACACACACGCACACACACACACACACAGAATGGCCGCATGACCTCCTTCAAGTGTATGTGTGGCAAACACACACACACACACACGCCCATAAAAAAAACCCATACACACACATACTGTAACAAATATGAACACACGCAAACACAAAGCCCACGACGCACAAGCACAGAGCTACCGTCCCAGCATGCATCTGAGGCGAGGTACGCGGAACGGAAATATCGCCCCAACTTCCAGTAGTGACACTTCTCTCCTCTCAAGGTGTGTCCACAGCAAGTCCTTACGCGCTCCCCATTTCCCAGGAGCCGTCAGGGGCTATCCAACCGTGTCCTCAGAGCAGGGTGAAAAGACTGCTTCACTCCACGCTGTGACCAGGAGAAGAAATAACTAGCGCAGAAGAAGAGGGACTAACCTTCAAAGTCTGATATGATTCCTTCCAAGTGTGCGTTGACAGTGGAATCAGACATTTCAGCCCGCGAATGCAATGTGTTTGTGTGGGCTAGTGTGTGCGTGCGTGCGTGCGTGTGTGTGTGTGTGTGAGAAATCCCTTTTCCCCAGCAAGGAAAAAGTCTCGCTAAGACGCAGTCCCGCTTTAAACAAATCCCAAATTAGGAGCCCATGCAAGGAGCAAGGGAGGGGAAGGAGAGAGAAAGAGCTGGGGTGAGGAGGGGGTGGGGGAACAAGAGTAGCAGTTCGCTGATCCAAGCCCTCTCTCTCTCTCTCTCTCTCTCTCTCTCACCTCCTTCTTTCTCCCTCTCTCGTGGTTTTCTGCACTTCCTCCTCCTCCTCCTTCTCCACATCCAGGTTTGGAATGAACTAGCAAGGACAGACCCCACCTCCCTCTGCACACTCCACACACCCCTCCACCCTTGCTTACAGCCCTCTCTCCCTTCCCAGCCGCCCTGGGCTGCCTCTGTGAAGCAGAGGTGTTTCGCTAGCTTGCTGAAACGTACTCTCTTGCTAAAGTCTTGCTAAAGCACATGGTTAGCTAACACGTGCAGAAGTCGGTAAAACTATCAAAACGTTCCTACCGACTCAAGGCACACTTGTCTAAGACAATGTCTATTAGTTGTGAACTTGTGTGTCTGTGCTGAGTTAGTGATCCAAAATGGCTTCATCGAAGGCTGGTTAGCGTCTGATATCTGATTTGAAACTAAATGGATTGATGAATAAATACATTCCAAGCAGAGAAAGGCTCATATCATGGACTAATATGGTCAGGACAGATCCATGCTTGGCACTGTGTGATAAATAGTCATTGGGTCTGTGTGCAGATGTCAATAAATAATAGTAGAAGCCTAATGACTTAATGACCATGTGAAGGAGCCTGTGTGTGTGTGTGTGTGTGCGTGTGTGTGTGTGTGTGTGTGTGTGTGTGTGTGTGTGTGTGTGTGTGTGTGTGTGTGTGTGTGCGTGTGTGTGTGTGTGCGTGTGTGTGCGTGTGTGTGTGTGTGGAGTGGGCAATAGGCAGGCCTGAAGAGGGCTGGTATGTGTGTATGTGAGCTTATGTATTATTGTTTTGTTGGGAAAACATTCTTGAGACAGAGGTGGTTTGGAGATTTTTCATTTCATGAATGGCTGATATAGCTCCAATTCCTTGAAACGCATTATGCACTCATACAATGGACCAGAATTCCTCCTCCTAGCAAATTATTTTAATACTAGTCTCGCACACATAGACTGCAGCTACTGGGTAGGGTTAGGGATAGGACAATGGCAATGGAGAAAGTCCTTTAACCTTCGACCACACTGAATCATTTGTCTACTGTCTGATAAGTCAACCAAATGTAAAAGACAACAATAGACTTAGTCTGAGACAGCAGATCAGCTAATGTAAGGAGGTTAAAAAAAGAATTTTGCAGCCTAAGCTCCATCATACACAACATTTACGGACATGTCAAGCATATGGTGTAATTCACTGCTGCTGTAGCATGCAATGCAAGTGTGTCTTTACATGAACATCTTGGGGAAGAATAGTATAGTGGTCTGGGTGTTAAGACTTGAGAGCCTTGGTTGGCCTTGCTGTAAGCATCCTTATACAAAATATTTGAGTCTTACCTACTCCTTATATTACATGCAATTGTACCAATTGTACATTGCTTTGGATTAATAAGAAATGTTGAATATATTATGTAGTATGTGTTGGAGATGAACAGATTTTCCAAATTGAATATCAGAATCCAACATTTGTAACATTACTGTGTACTGTACTAACTGTATATGATTGAAACGATAACAAAAACTACTTGACTTGACACACACACACACACACACACGTACGTTGCAGTGTGCAAGATCAGCATATTTGTACTTCGTATAAGACAACTTATTTCTCTTGTTTTGTGTTCAGATGGTGGATCCAGCATCTTGTTTTTGTTAGTTTGGGTATTTTAGGGGACATCTCTGGGTTTAACGGCGCACAATGTGGTTGGCTGTGAGGTTGTCCCTTCCTTGTTGTAATTTTGTCTGGATCCCCATAGCCTTTTTGTTGAGTTGGATTCTGTTAACCCTCTTGCTGTCCTATAGGTCAAAATGACCCTGCGCACTACCTTGTTGGCGCCAGCAGGTGGCGCCAACCACAGCACATACATATGACGTGCCACCATTGGCGCTATCTTCTGCCGTAACAAGGTAGTGCGTTTGAAATTCGAGGACAGTGGGAGGGTTAATGTTTGTTGGTTTTGTAAATATATTTATTTGAACTTAACAGGGCTTGGCTTTACAATGGTATGGTAAATGTCTAGATGTGTTAAACCAAAGTGTAACAGCCTACCTGTAAGTGTCTTTGAGAAAGATGCCTAAATGATGCCCCTATCTGCTCCTTGAAATACTTCTAGTACGAGTACTAGTCTTTTTGGATAAACATGTCATCTAAATTACCTAATTGTTGTTTAAGTTGAATCTATTTAAGTTGTAAGATGTATTTAAGTAAGTTGTATGTATAATTGTGCTTATCACTTTAAAACTCTTAATTCCAATTCCAATTGCCCCTCTCATTGTTTAATATATGTCCATATGGAGCTAAATTTTAGACTTTAAATTTGGCAATGAAAAAAATGAAATTGGCATTGATAAAAAATGTTTTAAATCAAAAATAAAAACATTGGCATTGAATCGTTTTGAAATTAACTTTGGCAGCAACAAATATGTTGTGATGTTTTATTGTTTATTCTGACGTGCTTTATCAATGCCAATCTTTTATTTGTGAATTTATTAACTTTTTTTCAATGCCAAACTTAAAGTCTTTGATTTCGCTCCATATGTGCAAAGTATATATTCTACACACATGCTCTGTTAAGTGTTTATTCAGTGTTGACGCAACAACATTGTGTCACTTCCTCCAGTAGGGGTCAGTGTTGTATCGATAAATATTTAAGGTGTCTGGTGGCCACCAGTGGCAGGGCCAATGGTGTTGGGGAGGGGATGGGGGGGGTCCCACGCTGGAGAATCTGGGGTGGGGCCGGGACACACCCTCAACTCAACCTAGTCCTGCCATCCTACCCACCACATATGTCTGACATTCCTGCTCCACCCCCTGGCACCCACACACCATAAATACCACCCATGCACACACACACACACACAAATAAACACACACATATATATACACTGCACACAAGAAATGCTGCCACACATATGCGCAAGCCCTCCACCCACCCCACACACACAAACACACATTAATGTCTACCGTACATACACATGGAAATACAGACGCCCACACACGCATTTCCTCCAGACGGATATGCTCCCAAGTCACAGCATGCCCAGCAACCTCTAATCCAATCTCCTGTAACAACTGTCACACTAGGAGAGGACTGGAAGATTTTCCCCTACTAATGTACAAGAGCTACATTCATATCATACTGCCTTGTGCATTGACAATATATATATATATATATGCAGTAGGCTATACAGTCAATATATGCATCTTACACATAAGATTAGCAAAACAGCTGCGGCCTATTACTGTATATTAACAGAACATTAAATAAAGACATGAGTCATAGCTAGATAACACCTTTGACTTAAGCTCAAGGATATTTTAGGTCTAAGTATATTATATTGTATCAGCTCTGATAGCTCAAATGTGTGAATTGCTGTGGCAGGGCTTTTTAAAAATATAAAACCGTTTATAGCAGTGCCACAAGTATCTGTAAACAATTTATTCTCTTCCTTGCACCCAAAGCATGGGGGAAGGGGGGAATTCACTGCTAAACAACATCACATTTTCCTTTTGGCAGACAATGATGAGTCACAAGATAGAGGTTGTGCTTTTTTCAGATTTTCTAAAAGAAAAGAGGTATTATTCAGAATTAATCAGATTACATCTAAAGATTACATCTATGAAATCAATGTGATATATCTTGGTCAATTGACCAAATCTACTCCCGGGATCAATAAATGTTATCTTATCTTACCTTAATTCTTAATAACTTGTTGGAACGTTTGAGAAAATAAGCCTCCTTAAAAAGGCATAGTAAACTAATACACTTTTTGCATAATAACTCCTTCCGTTCTGCTACCTTATTGTTCTCTGCCCATGCTGAAAAAAGAATCTGGTACTTCTACACAGCCCTGGCTCAGTAAACAGGAGCATCAACAAAGTGGTGCAGACCGCACACAACAACAATCCTAGGCTTCGCAATGCATTTCCAATGTGGAGCAAAGCATCTGAGGGAGCACCCTATGGAATTTTTGTTAACAAGCTCTCTCCAGAATGACTTACAAGTGGTTGTAGTTAGTCCAGTAATAATAGAGGAAGGCCTACTGCACATTAGCATAGCAGCTGCATGCCTTCAGCTGGTGTCCAGAGTATATATGTGGAGTAATGTGGAAGCGAGAGGGCATTAGACAGAGGCAGCTGCCAGGCCCTGCCCTGCCCGGGAGCTGAGGAGTATGAGACGGGCGGGTGACAGGAGAGTGGGATCCTGTGAACGGATGCCAGGCAGGCAGTGACTGTTGCTAAGGCAGCAACAGGTTGTGAAGGTCGGTAATTAAACGACAACACGCACGCGCGCGTGCGCACACACACACACACACACACACACACACACGCACTTAGTACAATGGCCTGTTTCTCCCCTCTCTTAAGGTCAGGCTTGAGTTGTACACTGGCGCCAGCTGGCAGGATTCCCTGCGTGCTGAGACAGCGGGCCAGAGAGTGTTTAGGATGGCAACTGAATCAACACCAGGTACGAGCGTGCAGGGATGCACCTGAACTGTTTTATGTACCCTTGCTTGTTTTTATGAAGTCATTAACGGAGGCTAATTCTGTACAGATGTTTACTGTGCACACCAGATCAACCTAGCTACATATCTATCTGCATAGAAGGACCTCCGTATGGCCTCCTTTGTTTATTGTTTGATGACGTCTCCCATTCTTTATGTTTACATATTTATTATTTGTGTTACACGTACAGTAACACACACACACACACACACACTCAAGGCATTCTAAGCAAATGTGTCAAACGTCACAACGTCAAGCTGCTCAGGCTCAGTGTGCCGTAATTCCTGTGTTTGTCGCGGCATTTCCAGGGCCAGCTCACCAGGAAGTGACACTTCCTGGTGCGTTCCTTATTGGCTTAACAAACACTGTCTGACACACACACACACACACACACACACACACATACACATTTAATCCATTCACACATGACTAAGGAGGATATATCAAAGACAATATATCTGCAAAATACAAGCACACATGCCTTCACATTTGCATATTCACACATATTCTCTTTCTTTCCTTCTCATCTGAAGCAGGTGTGGTGTGTGTGTTCTGCATTTACAGTATTTATGTGCATGTGTGTATGGGCACAGTTTCTGGTACTGACTGCTTAGCAACCACAGTTTTGTTTACGAGGCAGTGCCACAATAAGCGGATCTACCTGGACTGAGTCTTAAGAAGAGGGGAGAGAGAAAGCGAGAGAGAGAGAGAGAGATAGAGAGAGAGAGAGAGAGAGAGAGAGAGAGAGAGCGAGAGATGCATTTATACTAGACCCCAAACTGTTGTTTAACGATGACACTATTTTTCCTTTCTCTGTGTGTGTCTGGTATGAGTGAGAGAGAATGAGAGGGAAGCATAAAAACAGACTAGCATTAGCATGACTAATGGCATCAGCAGCTTCGGTAATGTAAACATTACCAGGAGGGCCTGGGTCTCAGCAACAGGCTGGACTTTACCGCACTATGGGAACAGCACATAGCAAATCGGGGAGGTGGGGGCTCCAATGGGGAACGCCGATGTGTTTGTGTAACTGTTATTTATCGACAGACTGAGCAAGCATGCTATTTTTCAGCAACAACCTGGAAGATAAACTCACACAGCAAGAGACATTCACACTTGGGAGCTCCTGTTACAACCACCGGGATTCTTGTTAATGCATTCATGCATATGCTTTTGTCTGATCACGTGCCTGGAAATAGCATTGAAACTGATGATGCAGCTTTTGCAAGATGTAGATCCTGCGTGATTTCAAGCCACTTGGAGGCCAAACTAGTTTAACTCAGATATGATGTGCTGTGTGTTCACATTGCCTTGCAGTAAATGCCCTGCTCTTTCTAAATTCCCGGAATACTATGCCTTTAAACGAATACACTACATGTTCAGAGGAGTATTAAAACACTACAAGATTAATGGTTTTCTAGCAAGCTCAAACACTGTCATGCACACACCCAAATGTTTGTATTGTGCAATGAATGATGTTTCTTTACCAACCAACACACCGTGTGAGCTCTAGGAAGCATTATGTAGTGTCATACGGTATGAATGCACATGTTAAGCCCCCACTGTGTAAGTAGGCTACACACAGAAGAGCTGTAGTGACAGCTGTCTTCACATCAATCATACGGCAGCATCATTCGGCCCGACTCCATCGGCTTTACATTGACTCATACGCAGCAGTTGTTGGAGGCACGTTCAAGGCAACCACTACACACACACACACACACACACACACACAGAACATCTCTCCCTCGCACCTTTGCACTTTGTCTGCTTTTGTAATGAAGTGCGTGCGTGTGCGTGCGCGTGTGTGTGCGCGCGTGTGTGTGTGTGTGTGCGCTGCTTGCTCACACATGGAGATGGAATGACTGGATAAATACAGAGAGCAGCTGTCCTCCATCAGAGATGGCTCTCAATAGACCCCTGTCTCTCTCTGATTTTCCTCTCTCTCTCCCCTCCGCGTCTTTCCGCTCGGTAATAACGCGGCAGAGCACGCCAGCCAGGCCCGTGTTATAATCACCGACCTCAACGCCCACACAGCACACACGCATATTGTTCTGCTCAGGACATCGCCACGGCAACCCACCCAAAACACCAATCGCAGCCAAGCAGGAAGGAACGCGGCCGTTGCAAGGTAAAAGAGGTGAATAATAGAGGTGAAAAGAAGTCACAAGAAAATAATAAAATGTGAAGGCTGTCCGAAACAGACTGCTGAATGCGTGCTTTGTAAAGGCACCATTTGAGAGCACGTTGAGTTATTATTGCCAGCTTGCCACAAAGTGTGCTATTCTCCAACTCAGCCCTCCCACCTAGTGGCGACAAGGTTAATTACATGTATAATAGACTGTTTACAGTACTCTGGTGAGTGTTTGTTGTGTCGATGCAGGGTGCTGGTGGATCTGTTCCTAGCTGCGGCTGTTCCATTAGTCATAGGACTGATAGTTCAGCGGTTGAAAAGTGTGTTGTCATCTGATCCCATTGTAACTGGAATGAATCAGATGCATCAGCTGTTGTGAGAGCCACACAGAATCCCTGCGGCGTGTCTTTGTATGACCCTTAACAGTCATGACTGTGTGTGCTGTTCTTCTTGTAATGCCTTTGAACTGAGCGGCCCTCATAACAGCCATGTCTCAAGAGATTCTCAGTGGGACTTTCCTGGTAAAAAGGTTACATTAAAAAACTTCAACATTCATCCTCTTGAATCAATCAGATCCATGCTAGTGAACTGTGTGATGCAACATTACGCATATCCTGTATATTACGCCTTTTGTGCTGGCTGTGGTCCAGTTCGAGCTGTGCAAACATGCATGTCCACAATAACTTATATTAGCGCATGTATACACACACACACACAATGTAACACAGGCGCATTATGCGCACTACACAAACACACACAAATCAAGCATATGGACACACACACTCAAACACACACACCAAGTATGTCCTGCTGAACTCATCACATCTCCCTCAGGGAAGCACCTGGAAACTAGGGCCATGCTATGAGAACAAGACTGAGAGAGAAAGAGATAGAGACAAACACACACACAGATATACTGTACAGAGATAGAGAGAATGCTATGGAGAGAGATAGAGATAGAAATAGAGATAGACAGAGACAGGTAGAGAGAGAGAAATACAGACAGAAAGAGAGAGAGAGAGAGAGAGAGAGAGAGAGAGAGAAAAATAAAGATAGACAGAGACAGGTAGAGAGAGAGAGACAGACAGAAAGAGAGAGAGAGAAAGAGAGAGTGACAGGCAGAGACAGAGAGAGAGACAGCGAGAGAGACAAACAGAGAGAGACAGACAGAGAGAGAAAGAGAGAAAGAGAGAGAAAGAGAAAGTGACAGGTAGAGACAAAGGGACAGACAGAGAGAGGGAGAGAGATAGCACGCGATAGAACAGTAATACCTGTCATTGCATGCTGTCATTGCACTTGTCAATGGTCTCACCTATACACACTTCCCACACCATGTGCCAGGTGCCACAAGCTGCACTGTACACACACAGATACAATCACCAATATACAATCGAATACACACACACACGCGCGCGCTCAGTTACACACGCTCAAGGTGTTGTTGCAACTATTTCACAGCTTCCATTTGTATTTCTTTTATTTGTGTTTTCCCTCAAACACCAATAGCAACAATGTCTTGCAGATTCTTACATATAACGTGCACACACACACACACACACACACACACACACACAGTATATACCACACAGTACACCCTGCACCCAAATAGCTTTGTATTTACACACATACAGTATATACACACGCCTATAGCAGTCACTAGCTAGCATAGCAGCAGGGGGGAATGTGTAAGGGCAGACGTGGGAAACATTATCTGGGACGTGAGCTGTGCCGCTGGGGGGAAGGTGTGGTGGGCTATCTGTGTCTGAGCACCAACTGACTGATGGTCCGAGCAGGATCCCAGCCACAGGGGACAACGGCAGCACTGTTCAAACACAGCCCCTTCCTGTTTTCACAGCACACCAGGGACACGGAGAGACACACAGACAGACGGACAGACAGACAGAGAGACAGACAGACAGAGAGAGAGAGACAGACACACACATACCAGTATATTGTAAAGACAGAGAGACAGCAAGACAAAGACACACAGGCAGACAGACAGACATACAAAGAGAGAGAGAGAGGGAGAGAGAGAGAGAGAGAGAGGGAGAGGGAGAGAGAGAGACAGAGACACACACACACACACACAGTAAAGACAGAGACAGAGCAAGACAAAGAAACAAAGGCAAAACAAAAAGTGTGAGAGAGAGAGATAGAGAGAGAGAGTAAGTTAGACTAAGAGACATAATGACAGCGAGAGAGAGAGAGAGAGAGAGAGAGAGAGAGAGAGAGTGAGAGAGAGCAAGAGAGCAAGTCCGACAGACATAAATCCAGAGAGAGAGAGCAAGAGAGCAAGACAAAGATACATAAAGACAGAGAGAGATGGCAAGAGAGCAAGACAGACCTAAAGGCAAGAGCAAGAGAGCGAGACAGAGAAAGAGAGACTTCTGTTCTGGCAGTGGAGCGTCAAAGAAGCACTACTGTGTCACTCCACCAAATCAGCCCTTTCAGGAAAAAAGTTATTTTTAAATCGCGGCCGTGCCCTCGTGCAGTCTGATGCACCCTGGGCAGATGACAGAGACAAAGGCTTGTAGCATTCAGACCGTCAGAAAGAACACAGCAGTCAAACCGTCAGAAAGAACAGAGACTGGGAGGGGAGGGGAGTGTGTGTGTGTGTGTGTGTGTGTGTGTGTGGAGGGGGGGGGGGGTCCTCATTGACTCACTCTAAATCCACAGACAATACCACGCAGACAAAAAGAGTGTTAGCTGGATGTCCAAGAGGCAAATAACAGCCAACGAATGTCTCACAGTAGAGTACGGCAGATCAACCCAGAGCACGTATCAGCTAACCTGGAGCTCTAACCCAGGGGAAAAAAAACCATCCAGTCAGCAAAAGGGACAGATGAGCGAGTGGAAAATACCACAGAATAAGAGGAAGATAGAATAGCTCAGTTTGGTGAGCTCTTTTTTCTCTCTCTCTCTCTCTGTCTACTGCCCCCGTCTCTCTCTACTCCCCCAAATCCCTCTGAGGAACTAGTTTCTGCTAAGAGTTTCAGTTCTTACCTGAGAATTTGTCCCCCTCCATAGTGAGATAACTCCCTCCACAGCCACATGTAGCGTCTGCGTTCTCTCTCTCTCTCTCTCTCTCTCTCTCTCTCTTGCTCACACGCGCT
>JAODUG010004581.1:0-10486 GCA_027564795.1 Aphredoderus sayanus
GTTTAGCGCCTTCTATCTGCCACAAAAGCTAGTGATTTGGGTCATTCTGACCCGGAGTACATTACGAGGGTTAAACAGGATTTTCTATTATAGAAAATTAGGAATGTCTTTTAAGATTCTATCACCGTCAAAACTACAGCAAAAAACATATTTTGCATAGTCATTCAGCAGTATCATGATCTGGACAAGCTTGCCACAAGACATGTTTCACGTTATGTAAAAAATGTTATTTAAATGAAGACAGAAGTTTGCAGTTACAGTAGCTGCCATTTCACTTATACAATACCGTTTTGAAAGGAAAAGAACATAACTACCTCTGGAATTTTGTATTACTGTACTGATACAGTACAATCCAATACTATCTAATGAAATTACCTAAATACCGGTAGTGCACTTGTGAGGTTACCTCTTTTTTGAAGAATGGTTGTGTATTACCTGACAAATAATTAGTTGACAGAAAGCACAATAATTGTATACTTTCCAAACTCCTAATAAACCAAGACAGCTACAGATAAACGCCAATTTTATTTACAACAATACAAAACGACAAACAATGCTAAATAACTTTTCAACAAGGCTATGGCAGTCTCAGCCATAGCATAAATCACTATATTGTGAGCAGAATTGGGCAAGTTTTAAATCCTTACATTTCATGGGATGATTCTGGTTAGGTACATCAAGATATTCTTGAACATTTGGGTATTTAATGAATCAGTGCCCTAATTATATATAGATGTGTGGAACTGTATGGGTGTGTCAGTCTGGCTAATAGACTGTCTGCGTGCCTGCTGGAGGACAGAAAAAAGAAACAACTAACAACCAAACTAAACCCTGTTAATTCCCTTGTTCCTGGATGTTTTGGAAGTTCAATGAGATTCACTGGTCTCTTCAGAATATTAATTGCTGTCATAAGTATGTAAAGGATTCAAATAAAATCCGTTGTGCTTTGGAAAACTAAGTGCTGGGAAGTTATTTTGCTTTTGCTGACTATGACACCCCAGTAGTGAATCACGTCAGGGCTTGGTAAGTCTGGGGGGGGGAAATGTATCCAAATTAAAATAAATTCCTTCACTTCTTTCCTTTCTTTGATGAGGCGGATGGTTTCTTCTTGCAGTATTTCTCCTCCAGGCTACCAAGAAGGGAGCTGAAATTGGACTCCCTGGATGCATTTTTTCTCTTAACATTGAAGATACACCAAAAAGCATAAGAAAACAAACATCAGAAGATGCTCACTAAACGCAAGTTATAGGAATATTTTGCATTTAAAGAGTCTAAATACAGTTGATACAGAATTAAACAACACCGCCTTGACCTCATTAGACAAGGAAGGAGGAATTCTCCTTACCGTGGATACTGTTAATTTGATCATTTAACCATTAATGCAAGTCTGCCCATTAAGGCTTAACTTGTTATTGTTCTGCCCAGTTAGCATTACCCAGTGACCAATACTGACATCCTACACTGGACATCAGCCACTTTCTTAATGTTTGTATACACATACCTTAATCATAGCAGCCAGACTGTCATTGTCATCTATTCCCATCTCCTTTTTCATCTGCTCACACTCTTTTTGCTCCTTGGCAGCCTGAGAGCACACACAGTTGAATTATTGTTTACCAATATGGCTTACTGGACTGGGAACTGTTGAATTAAATTCAGTTAAATAATTAAAAGAATGTATGTGGCCACGTTGGAAAAACATCTACTTTAGCAAGTGTCATTAAAATATGAAGCTGGCATCATTTCATAACCTACCATGTTTTTCTTTTACTGACAAGCACTGTCCTTCCTTCTAGCCTACATCATATACCGTATAGCTTTTAGAAGGCATCTAATTTCTGACTTGCTACACAGAAAAAGGTATATTCATTGGTTATGTTGACAACACATTAATGCCTGCCTTATTGTTTAAAATTTTAGTGATACATTTATTTGTTTATTAGTCCCACTCAGCTAAACTTCTTACCTTGCGTTTGCGCATTGCTTTCTTCTTGCTGCTTTCATGGGTGAAAGCTTTAAGAGCTGGCAGGTCCCCTGCATCGACTGCATCCTGATAAAGCAAAGGATCATCTCAAAAGTTAAACTGTACAAATAATTACTCAGAATTCTACATGGGTATTACTAAAAATACCTTAAGTATGTCTCTTATGCGAGGTTCATCGTCTTGACTGGCACAAAGAGCTGACTCCATGATCCTTGTCATGTCTCCATTACACTCAGTGTACATTCTCAGTAGGTCTTCTCTTTCCTCTGCTGAACCCTTATATGTCTTCTCAAAGTCCAAGATATCTTGGAGCGTGATCTTTGTGGCAGTGGAACACAACATGCAGCAGGTCAGTTTGTTGAGGTCAATGTAATTTATGAATGTCATAAATTAACAAAAGGAATACATAATACTTGTCACAATGCTATTTACAGTCGATTCAGACTGAATGTCTACAAACTCTGAGTGCATTACCTTAGGAAACAGTATTCTCCAATACTCTTCCCAGTTGCGGTCTTGGTCTAGCGAGTCTGACTCTTCATCCACGATTCCCTGCTCATCGTAAACAGCCCTTTGGTCTTTGTCATTTAGAACCGCGTACACCTTCCCCAAAGTCTTGATGGGCAAAAGACAATCGAAGTTGTAATGGAGAGAGGAAAAATAAATACAGTCCAAACTGTTTATTTATGGTGTTGCTGTATTGTTGCTCGAAACCAGTACCACATGGTGCATAATGACATCAGACTTACGGTACCTGAAACTTTGCAGTGGCCTCGGGGTCGTCAGGGGCTCTGTCTGGATGTACCTTCAGAGAGCTTTTGTAGTATCCCCGTCTAACGTCAGCCTCTGATGCGGTTTTGTCAATGGCTAAGACCTCATACAGGCTGGATGTTCCAAATAGCTCCTTACATTCATCTAGCAAACCCATTGCTATATTCTGTGTTGAAAGATATAACAATCAATCATAGCGTAATAACTACAAAATTAACATACAAACAGTTTCTGGAGTGCTTTTTAGGTCGTTTTTTGAGTTCCTCATGGAAAAACAGTACTGTTATGCGTTTGGCAATACAACTATTCAACAACACATTAAAATGTAAACACTGCAGGCCAGCTGAGCATCTCTAGCATTACAGCATTACAGACCTGAAAAATAAAATCGCGCAATACCCACGTAAAGCTGAGGAAATAACTGAAATGTTTCGTTGCTAAAATATAAACAATAAATTCACCTTTTTACTGGACGCTTTATGTCGGAGGCGTGATATTATAAGGCCCTTCGCTTTCACTGAGCTCTTGCGAAGTGGCGAACTCTCCAAACTTTGGCGCGGTAATTACGTCACCTGAGTCATATTCCCGCGACTTGGTTACGATTTCCAGAATAAAAGCACCAAGAGTTAACAGTAAAGAACATTGAATTAATTATGAGGGGCGTCAAAATAAGTAACATATTCCCAAAGTCCTTATACCTATATTCTTAAAAACATGTGCATATTAATTTATTGTATTTAATAAAAAGATTTGTCAACTGAAATGTTTTCGTGAATTTTGCATACCCATTTGATGCCACCGGAAGTGACCTTTAGCAGCAATCATAGCACTTCCCTCTATCAGTAGTAAGTTTGTCAGAACATGACAGTTGCCATCTCTAGCGTTTATAGGAGTTTTATTTTAGCCACATACTTTGTCAGGCACTTATAAATGCATGTCCACGGTAGTATATCCATTTTTTAGCAGAAGGAAGTGGCAGCGAGAGAATGACCAACTTCGTGGCGTTGCACACTCAGCTGGCCTCGGTGCTGGAGACCCTGGTTCACGCCGCGGTGGCTGAACTAGGTAAACTTGTGGAGGACTGCTCGGCTTTTGTTTTCAACCTGGAACTGGTTCGTAGCAACAGAGACGACACTGGGGTAACAGCTGAACTCCAGACAGAGGGTGAACTAAAGATGGTAGGTCACTTTTGAAACTGACTTTCTAGATTGGAAGGTACATAAATCATAAATATTTCTCAACAGGACTAAAATATTAGGCTTATAGTAACATGAACAATGCTATTGAATAATAATGTACAAAACATTGCAAGTTACTCCTTTTATATTCTTAGACTTAAGATTAGTGTACGTTGTTGGTGGGTGTTGTGAGGATTAGCCTAAACAATTTGTGGGCTATATATTAGATTCTTTTAATACTTTAATTTCAGACACAATTTGCATCTATCATGGAAACTCTGGGCAATGAGGCATTGGGGAAAATTATGAAGATTGTGGATGACACCAAGTTTCTAATGGACTTTGAGAAGAGGTCTATGAGAAGTTACAGAGGGAGAAAGCAACTCCAAACCAGTGTCCTGAACTTGTCAGATGGAGGAGTGGGTATGTACACAATTTCAGTAGATCTATTTTAGCTACTTGTTGGCGGTCACACTTAAAGTCTTTAAGCACAGCGGTCTGGATGTAAACTAGCACTGATAATTTTTTCCGTATACTGTGTAAGATTGCACTAAAATGTGTCACCTTTAAAACAGGGTAACTCTATTTTTTGTATCTTTGACACAGAGGCTGAGCATTCCTATGGTATTGGAAGCAACGTGAAATGTGTTCAGACAGACTCCACAGCGGTAAATGGTTATTAATTATTGCATATGGTAATAGCTGCAGCTGAGACCTTCCTTGCTTAGGTTTTCTTTCCATGGGATTTCATGACCTATTGGAATGAATACAGTTTTTAATGTGACGCTGATCGTTCTTCCTGTTTGTGTCATTTAGAATATGAAGTATGACGTGAACCTGAATGATGTTGAAGCCCCTTTTGTCCTGGCGGTCAGCGTTAAAGACGAACATGGCAACATTGACCTCAGAGCCATTTCCGAGAGTGAGTATGAAGCAGTAGAAATAGCAGGCACTGGTAAACTTGAATTGTATAACCCATTAACCTTGTACTGTCATTACAAGGACAAGCAACTTTGACTTGGTCCCAGATCATTTTCTAATAATAAGATTTGGGAATGGCAAATAGTTAACTGGTAGAATACTGTAATGACCGCTGAAACAGAAGTGAAAGTGATTTCCTGCCTTATTCATTGTTTGACTTGTTTTTATGTTTCCACATTTGAATACATGCAATTTAAAAGACCGTGGTTTTTCTGTTTGCTTCCCAGGAGCTGCGACCGATGCTTTCCATGTTGCCGACGCCACAGAGACCGTGACTCTTGACCCGGGGCCGCATCAAGCTGAGGCCAAGCAGGCAGAGCCTCCCTTCCAGTGTCTGGTCAGCAAGGGCAGGAAGTGCTTAAACTGCATCGAGTGTGGCAAAAGCTTCTCCACGCAGAGCAACCTGAAGGCCCACCTGCGCATTCACACAGGCGAAAGGCCCTTCATTTGTATCATTTGCAGCAAGGGCTTCGCCCACAAGCAGAGCCTCCAAGACCACATCCGCACGCACTCGGGGGAGAAGCCCTTCGAGTGCTTGCAGTGCGGGAAGTGCTTCGGCAAGCAGGCGCACCTCAAGACGCACTCCATCATCCACACGGGGGAGAAGCCCTACAGCTGCGAGCTGTGCGGTCAGAGGTTCAACCTGGCCCAGAACCTCGCCCGGCACACGCAGATCCACACGGGCGAGAAGGTCTTCGTCTGCGCCGCGTGCGGCAAAGGGTTCACGCGCGCCGTGACGCTGAAGACGCACGAGCTCATCCACACGGGCCAGAAGCCGTTCAAGTGCTCCCAGTGCGCCAAGAGCTTCCGGCACGTGGTCAACTTGAAGAACCACCTGAGGATCCACACTGGGGCGCGGCCGTTCGGCTGCGAGCTGTGCGGCAAGACCTTCAGGCAGTCGGTGAACCTGAAGATCCACCGGAGGATCCACACGGGCGAGCGGCCGTTTGTCTGCAAGGAGTGCGGCAAGAGTTTCAGCCAGCAGAGCAGCCTGATCTCCCACGGCCGCACGCACTCCGAGGAGCGCCCGTTCTCCTGCCAGCACTGCGACAAGAGGTTCAACAACGCCAACAGCCTGAAGCTGCACGTGCGCGTGCACACGGGCGAGAAGCCGTACGGCTGCGACGTGTGCGGCAAGACGTTCAGCCAGGGCAGCCACCTCCGGACGCACAAGAGACACGTGCACGCCGGCGGCAAGCAGTACATCTGCGACAAATGCGGCAAGAGGTACTCGGACCAGCGCAACTTGAAGATGCACAAGTGTGTGTACGCGTGAACAAGGGAATGGACTCCAAGACACAACTGTTTGTATTAACTTGCTTTGGGAAGATTTCCCCCAAAAACACATTTTTTTGTACTTCTTAACATATTTAACTGAATGCAGATGTTTAATATAAGAATATTTTATGTTTGCCGGTGGTGTTTTTTGGAAATGCATTGCTGGTGACAAAGGTAAAATAATAATAATAATGCTGAGTTCCCCTATACTGTACTGCTGCAGCCTATGGATGATCAAGTTTTACAGCTGGTACCTTTTTGAATTATGGGAAGTACTATTGGTGCTTAATATGAAGCTTGTTAATATTTGGATAAGATATGCATCATTAAATGAAGCATTCTCATATAATGAGTCAAATATAAGATGAAGATTAGACCAAATTATAGTCCAATATTAAAGCTTTGACATTTTATTTGAAAATACGTTATTGCGATTATGTTAAATCCTTTCCTGCTATTAGCTTCCTTTCCTCAATATAAAGTAATTCAATACTGATGTTGAAGTCATGAATGAATCCCTCGTTTGTAGTAAGTGCTGCACCGGAAACTCACAGTACTGTATGTTGTCTTTCATTCACTTGAAATATGTTTTACAGACACATTATCAGTGAACTGTGTCTGCACAGATGATTGATATTGTTCTCTTTACTTGTAGTATGTATTATAAAGTTACTGTGTTTGGTTGTAGAATGTAATTAAAGGTATAACAATTTTATTTAGCAAATCCGAGTAATTAGAAATACATACTACCAGTAGGCTTTTGAGAGACAATGGAAATGAATGGTGCGTCATCTGTTTTCATTTAATTTTCAGTCAACAATTGATTTTCCAAACTTAAGAGGGATGAGAGGCAAGGGTTACAGAGTCAACGGTAACTTGCAATATCAAATGTTTTCATTGGTACTCGTGCCATGTCATACGTTCGTTTTCACTTTTCACTGTCACAATCTGACTATGTCATAGGCTTGATCCCTGCAACCCCTGTGTGTATTAGGAGTTATTTTCTTTGTGTTATAACTCTACAATCCAAACTATTAAACTACATATGTGTATTTAATACCCAGTATACTGTATATTGCACTGGATAAAAACATTTTTATATAGTTAACATGTTATTAATTGGTTAGGCTATTTAAGAGTTAAGAGTTAATAAACTCTATAAACATTATATAGTATGTCACTACTCGTGGTACAAGGCAAAACAAGGCTGAAACGGAGTTCTTGGCTATTTATTTTACCATCTGAGTATGACATCATACTGTATTCTTGTCATTGGAATACTCATCTAATGGCACATGTTGATATTGTATATTGAAGTGGCTGCTTTGAATTAGTGCTGGCTTTGGAGAAAGATGAACTGCTGTGGTTTGATTTATCTGTCAATAAATGCAGAAATGTTCAAATGAGTTAATTTCTTTCTTGTTACATTTGTCATTCACAGACTGATACTGTACAACTAAAATTTAGTATTTTGTAATGTTAAGATTGCTTCAGGCATAGTGTGATCATGCCCGAACTTAAATGTCATAATGATATATTGGGATGAGGACCACCATGATATTAATAAAGGTTTGACCTTAGATACAGCTACTGTACTTCTAGTTTCAGTGGCCTCACAAACCGTAGACCGTACAATGCAGTTAATAAATGCGAACAGCAGGGGTCCTCATCTACGGGGGCTCTGTGTAGCCGGGATATAATCCAGAAGTGAAGTGTACTGTACCTGCTTCGTCATCCCTGGAAGATGAAAAAGCACATGATTTATCAAAATGGATGACGTATGCATGATGTAGATGCCGTTGTTATTTGTGGATCTGTGGAACTATGGGTCAACTTTTTAATTATTACATTTTGGAGGTAATCTGATATGCAACCAGCCACCTAGCTCAAGAGTCTTTGTTAGTGTTTACATAGCATTTTCCACAGGAACTAATGAATGTATTTTCTAAGAAGTAAGGAAAGGGTTATGTTTACAGAAGGCATCTGACGTCAGTGTCAGCTGTACCTCAGTCGGGCGTGTGAGTGCATGAGTCTGTCAGTGTGTGTGTGTGTGTGTGTGTGTGCGCGCAACGTGGATGATTCAGCACTGGCAGAACTCGGAGAGAGAGAGAGAGAGAGAGAGAGAGAGAGAGAGAGAGAGAGAGAGAGAGGAATCCGAGCCGAAGCTGCAGTAGCACTTGACAGCAACCGGCGGCGAAACACGCGCGATACGGCTTTTAATAAACACGCGGTGGAGGCGGGTTTGAGGTGAAGGGGAGATGTTTATCGTGGCCGTTATGAACAGCCGGATATAAATATAGAAACCCCGCGAATAGTGTTCTGTAACTAACGTTAGACCTGGCGCCAGTCGGGACCGCAAACGTCAGCTCGGCTTGCAAGGTGTTGCCTTTTTCACGAGCTGGATGCTATATAAGCTAGCATAGCCAGCGTCAGACACATATTCCTGTTAAACACATTTGTGTTTTGACCTTGCAGCTACTGTAGGCTACTACAGACTGGAAATTGGATATTTAGTCCGTGGCTGACATTTTTTAATTGGAAGCCATCACTGGATTATGAAAACACAGTACCATAGCCCCTGTTGGCTAGCTACAAGTTAATCTTGTACCTCCATAAGTGGAAAGTGATATTCAACCAATTTCCTGGAGTTTGCCGATTGATGATTTGTTTAATAGTAACAGTAGGTAAGTTAAAATCTGATGATCACGCTGCCTGTGTTGACATCACAAGCACCACGTTTCTTGAACCGTAACTACTCGAGGAACTCATTCAAAAGCTATGTTGTGTTACATGTTACTGTACGTAAGGCAGCACATCTAACATATTCCAGTACTGTGATTTGAAGTTGTGTGTTTTTTGTGTTCTGTTATACTATCTGTTAATTCTGCAGTTTGTCAAGACAGAGAGAGTTTTTATTATCTTCACCGCTCACTGTTTGTGAACCTTCCATTGTGGAACGTCAACGTTCCAACGCTGGCTGTATTATTTAGTAGGATCATTTGGATGTGTGACCAGTGTTTACTACCCCACTGTTAGTCCAGGGTCAGTGGCTCAGTAGGTGGCGTTGTGGTGATGATATCCTACTGAGTCTTTGACTGTAGGGCATCTGGCATTCAACATATGTATAGGTGTGTGTGGCTTTTATGGCAAAGTGGGAGGGGCAGGATGAAACTGAAATATATATTCCTCTATCTGTGTTTCCCTCAAGTACTCATTTGTCTGTCTTTGTCTTTTCCCATGCCCTGCCTAGTCTCTATCAATTCTCATTTGTATTGTCTTGTTTGCAATGTGGCCTAGCAAATACATGGGCCCGAGGCTAACTCCACAAGCAATAGGACTGTACCTCTCTACAGACAGGAACGATGACAATGCACTGTGCAAGAAAGGCCCCGAGGATGGTAGAGATTTAACAATGTACAAAGTACTGACATCAGTAGTACTGACATATGGAATAGGGATTGTCGGATCTCACACCATATAACATTTAGTTGACAGTACATTTATCACATCTTAAAAATGTACTGATTTAACTCTGAGCTATTTAAACTGGAAAACATTATTTTATAGTTTTTGTTTTGTATTCTTTTTTTGTTTTCAATTCTTTTAATAGGCATATTGTGGAGAACTTGCATGCTATGACTTAAACTGACTAACCGTGGAACATGTTTACTGTGAGTCACCAAGGCTGCTTCATGGATATTCATGTTCGTTCTGCTATTACCATTGGATGTTGGACCTTTTGTTAACTGTCTTATTAATGATAATTTAGTATCAGTAGCAGTTTTATAAGATGCAACAAAGGTGGTGCTGCTTGCTAAAGCCACTGTTGTGGTGGACATGATTGACTTTGACGTTTAAATCGTAAGTCTGCAGTTTTTTCCCCCAGATTTGCATAATTATTTTGGACCCACCAATAGTAGTCCTGTCTCACTTACTAGGCATATAACCCTAAATCACTGTTTCAGAAATAAAATAGTCAAACGCCACAGCATTGCACATTCAGTAAGCTTTATCAGTTATTTAGTAGTTCATTATGAGCCTTAAGCTCTTGGCTATACAGTAGCAACTCTATTTTTAAAGCACAATCAGCGCTGAGCTCTCTGGCTAATGAATAATCCCCTTAACACAGCTTGCCAGTCTTGACAGGCCTAATATCTCTCTCTCTCTCTCTCTCTCTCTCTCTCTCTCTCTCTCTCTCTCTCTCTCTCTCTAGCTAGCTCTCTCTAGCTAGCTCTCTCTCGCTTCCTGTGTATCTGATATCCAATAGATAATTGATGTCCTGGCCTAGTGCTAG
>JAODUG010004582.1:0-10486 GCA_027564795.1 Aphredoderus sayanus
TTCATGTCTTAAAATCTCTTTTTATCGCTGTCCTGGTTTTCTCTTCTAAATGTGTGAGCCAGATATCATCAAATTGTTCAACCCCAGATTGATTGGTGCAGCTCCTAGCAAGACGGTCCATGGGACCCCTGCACCCCTCTACGAAACAGGCTTTAACTTGGCAGTTACTGGCCACAACACCTTGTGAGAGTTTACCCTGTAGCACGTACTGTAGTCATTTCCATGTGCTGTTAGACCCACTGAAATCAGGTCAAATAAAATGTTTTTATAACATTGTGAATCATTTGAGATTGCCACTACAAAATGGTGTAAACCGTAATAGTGAAACAGTGTGTTTTGATATTTTAGTATGTGTCTTGTGTTTACAGTATACAGTGTGCCATATTGAAACGAGGGGGTTGTTCAGCATTAAATAATATAAAAACATGTAATTTTTATCTATAGTAATCTCCCTGGCCAGACGAGACATTTGATTGACACCATGAGAGACCATGAGGTGCTTTAATTTTCTATTTTATAACAAACATAAAAAGTGTATATCTGGGTTTCTCAGGGTAGGACTCAATTCTCCACCTTCTTTTCTAAGGGTCTGAAGTTTGAGGAGGATTGGAAGCTGCTGACTGTTCTCATAGGCATGAATGACATCTGTGATTACTGCAAGGATAAGGTAGGTGTTTCTCAATAATGAATACATTCAATTCACACCTTTTCCAACCTTTTAGAAATTCTGATGAATGAAGTTTCTATTTTCATCCTAGGTTTTGTTTTCAGTCGACAACTTCATTCACTACATGACAGTCTCCCTGGAAATGCTAATGAATGAGGTAAAACAATGTATTAAACGTTTAGCAAAACACTAAAAATAAATATTATTGAGTTAGTATGTACTAAATGTATTAGTACATAGCAAATATGATAGATTTAGCTAATGGTGGCTTTTGTATGTTCTTAGCATAGCAATCATTGTTGCTACTGTATGAACATGAGACACAAGACTTCTCAAGCTGAAGGAATATCTCCAACATTTCCATTGGGTTCTCTAGGTTCCTCGTATGATTGTTAATGTCGTTCAGATTCTGCCCATGGAGACGCTCCGAGAGGTCCAGAAACCAACACCAGGCTGCCTGCTCCAGCGGTTAGGAAATGAATAGCTCTCCTGGTGGTTTGTGGGCTGCAGCCCCTGGCACCGGTTGTGGCCTAAGACCTTCTTCTTTCTGCACAAATACCATATGGCCACACGTCCCATTGTCCAATATAACAATGTACAAAACAACAAAATAGCATCTCGATTTCCCAACCTTTAGTTTGAGAACCACTGCCCTAGACGTAGAAGCAAAGTGACAACAACAGCCTTTGTAAATGATTTGGTTAAGAGCCCCATAGCCTTGGCCTCTGGCCAGTCAAAACTGGATGCAGTGTCATATCTAATTGCTGCGCTGGAGCTAGGTTTGAAATACAGCATAAGTGCACCCATATATTGCCGGTTATGCATTGTTTCATGCCCAGTTTCAGGTAGAGGAAACCCTACCACTTTTTATAAACGTACAGTACTAGTGTCTCTGTATTATCATATGTTGACGATATCTAATAGTAACAGTGAGGTTAATTCACCCAAATGTCATGTTTATTTTACTATAAATATTCAAAGGTGTATTTTAATGGTGGTTCCTTCTCCATTTTGGGTCTTTATCTCTTATTGCTCCCCCTCTAGGTCTTTCTGCTCATGCCTAATAAAGCCAGTAACCAGTTCCCCTGAACTACGGGAGCTGGTGGAGGTCAATTTAGAATTCCAGGTAACTCTGAATTTCTATAACATATTTATTTACACTAGCATCACATCATTCTCGCAGTGTAAACCTATTTTCAGCAGTACAGTACAATGAATATACAGCAGTGTACAAACTGTTTGCCCATGGCAGTAATATTATTGAAGCCGGTGTTCATTTTGACAATTGAAACCTATCCTGTGCTCATTTGACAGAAAAGGCTGGAGCAGCTGCTGTACAGCGACCGTTTCTTTAGGCAGGACTTTGCCGTCGTCCTTCAGCCCTTTCTGAAGTATGCCACCCCACCCCGCCTCCCGGTAATCTGTCCAGCCAGCGACATTCATTCGATTTCATTAGATAATTGAACTGTGCTGTGATTGACTCATCGACGGACCAACTCATTGGTACAGTAGCTTTTGGCTTTGATGATATGAGGCTGAATTTGGAACCACTCCACATAACTGCAACAAAGTGTACTTACTGCATTAGAAAATGAACATGGGTTTGTGCCCGTCTCTCTGGGCAGAATGGGAAGATCGACATGACTTTCTTTACCCACGACTGCTTTCACTTCACCGTGAAAGGGCATGAGGAGCTTGCCAAAGGCCTCTGGAACAACATGGTGAGTCTCTTAGGTTAACTACAGTAGTGTACGAGGTCAAAGGTCAGCTCTTGTCCATTTATCGTTTAACCCTCATCATGTCCTCCGGGGTCAAACTGACCAAAATCACTAGCTCTTTGTGGCAGATGGAAGGCTCTATACCTAATTCTACAGCTTGCACACACATATGATGTGCACTGCTGGCACAGCAAGGTGTGAGTTTGAAACCCGAGGACAACAGAAGGGTTAAAAGGCACAAAAGACAACACAAATAATCAGATCACAAACAATCAGATGGCGCCCTCTGGTGGCATAATTTGATCAAATGAAGGACTTCACGAGGTTAAAAAGGTTTTTCCTGAACCACTGTGATACAACACTAAAAAGATGATTTGACAGGTTTCTAATCATCAGTTTACATTTCTAATGTGTTTCAATAAATATATTGTTTGCATTGTTTAAATGGGACATAATTGCATACAGTACTGTATATACTTATTAAGCATAATAGCAGTTTTGGTATGAATTAGTACTTATCTCATGCTTTGCCCAGTTTCAGCCAGAAGGAGGGAAGGTTATGGTGGGAAGTTTCTCTGACCCAGTTGATCTCATCTGCCCAGCTTCGGTAGGAGAAGTTTAAATGTTATTCTGACTATTGTTTTGACTATCGAGTACCAAGGATCATTTTCTTAAGGCGATGGGATGTCATTAATAATCTGCTTAATATATTCATCATAGAACATTGTGCTGCCTGTGTGCAGGGTCATCCGTATATCTTCACCAGACCTAGTGCGGCAAAGGAAGGCCAGCCTCCTTCTCACCGGGATCCTAAGTCTGGAGCTCCACTGCAGGCTGTGGTCCTCTGCTTTCTTTTGCTCCCCACCAGCTTGGCAGCTCTCGGAGCTCTGTAACTCATCCCAACCTACCCAAGTGCTTTTGCTAGTATTTTGCAAGCATACCATGTAGTATCCATGCACACTGGGGCTAAGTAATGCAGTACAGGACCAGAGGATGGGTCCTTTTGGTATAATAGGATACAAATGGCATCCGTCTGAACAAATTGCCATTACATCAGCTAAACATGTGTTTCCTGTAACATTCATAGATTTTCCCAGCTGGCCCACAGATTTGAACAAGGAACCTTCTTCTCAAGATTTTGCTGGGCTCCATGTTTTTTTACTGCCTGTCTTATAACAAAATCATTATGCTCTAAGTACCAGAGGAGGTGTTGCTACTGCAAGCACTACAGATACCAGCTCTCACACATGGGCCAGCACTGAAGCTGGCTAACATAGTGTGTTTTTTTGTAAAAAGCAATAGAGGCTATATAGTTTCCCTTGTATGTAATCTATAGTGCCAGGGGTATTCTGTATCCCTGTCTATACGTAGCATTCTATGAAAGGAATCATGACATATAATATTCCTAGTTTGCATTGTGCAAAGCATGTGTTTGAACTGTAACTGACAACAAAACAGCAATGCAGGTGAAAGAAATCCTTAGCCCATCTAATGTTACTTGGTTAACTGATTCGATGAGAACAAAATAAATCACATGCACTTAGCATTTGTGCTTTGTAAAGAGTAAAGGAGAAACCTCTTTCAGCATCCATGTGTGTGTAAAATCCAGTTAAGAATCACCATATTGTTCATCTTAATGTCATTTTCTTACTTTGAAAGGGCTGTTTCATGCGTAAAACCAATGAAGACTAAACCACAATACACAATTGAGCAAAAAATGAACATGCTTTCAATGAATAGGTTTATTGTTCGGGCTAATAATGCACATTTGAAAAATGACAAATGTTTAAGACATTTTTATTTGATACTATCCTTACCGACTGATGTGTTGAGCTGGAAGATCTGTGAGATTATTTGGTACATTATTTATATTCCAACCTACAGTAGCCTCTTATTTACCGCCAAATCACTTGAATGATTCTCTGTCATGAATTTTAATCAGTACAGGTCTGTCATAAGGTCACTGCATAATAAATGTGTTATTTAAATGAAAGAAAGTCCTCTTCATGTGCAAACAGAGCTGCTACACAATGCATGTCTGCCTCTGACGTAAACGGGCCTCTTTTGTTTATATGAAACCATTATGAAGATCTTTAAGCTCACAAAGCAGTGTGCAATAGGACATGTACAACTTTTCACAGTAAACACTATAGGGTTTGCTCTAAGGCTTGGCAGCAAACACGGTCAAAGAGGCGTTTCACCATCTGTCATTTTCATTGAGCACATAGTAACAAAAGAGCTGATTACCAGCAGGGGAAATCTTTTTATGTACTCTACTATACTCTGTTATAAGAGCATTGAGGGATATTGGATTTTACCGAGAACGGTTGCTTTCAAACAGCATTACTGTTACTTTGATCTACTTATTGTAGACATAATGAATATGCAATTACTTTGCATCAAAGATTAATATCAGTTGTCATATTAATGATCATCATAGTACTGTAGTTCTGATGTTCAATAATATTATACTAGCTATAGATACAATACTACACTCAATCATTTTATTTCTGATAATAATAATAATAAATTATATTTTTATTGCGCCTTTCACGGGACCCAAGGACGCTGTACACAACAGAAAAACCAAAAAAGGTCATTCTGAATTGAATGCCTTGAATAATGGAGATAGAGGGTAAATGCTTAATCTGTTCGCCCAGCAAAACCATTTAAACTGCCTTGGTGGGTTAAAATGGAATAACTTCCTTTCATTTTGTTCCTATTCATGCCAGCTGCTTGCCTACCTTGTCGCAGCCATCGCAGTTCATTTAATATTAACTGTCACCTAGCAACACATTCAGGTAGTCAGACATGATACAAGTGTTTCCCTAAATAAACATGAGCTGCGTGTGTGTCTGAAGAAATATTACTACCATTATGTAATACATATTGCTGTGTTATTAATTATAATAGGATGCTATAAGTATAAAAGCATTACCTTTGAATTGCTGGTTTATATTTATATCTTCCTCTAAGAAAACTTCTAATTAGTTTCATGAGCAATGTCACTTATTTACAGTAAAACTTTATAAACTTGAATTCCCTTGAAGGTAACCTACTTCACATTCAACACTGTGGAAAACAACACCTGACCAATAGGCCAAATACAATTAAATGTACAGCAAATTATTTATTTAATTGCAACACAAAGCCTGTTGGTTTACTGTGCTTCTTCAGGACAGCAGAGAGGGAAACGCTGCTATGCCATCGCTGCAAAATATCCGGCGTCATTATAACCAAAACAACCTGAAAAGGTTATTTTCCCTGGCACTGTAAAGTAGATTAACCTAATGTTTCTGGTGACTCATGACATACGTCTTAGGGTCCAATCCTTGGTCCTTTCTGTAAGAGAAAGATGCTTGATTCTTTCCTGATTCATACCTCCTCCATAATAAGCGTCTTGTTATTGTAATTACTATGTCACTTCTTTGGAGAAAAACATTTTTTGCTTGTGTGTGTCACATACTGTATGAATGTAATTTACCTGTCAAAACGAATCGGATTCTGATTGCAAAAATACCAAATTTAAGGTCTACTGTTTATTTTAACATCTGCAAACCTGTAGCTTTGTCAATACCAACAAGGTGGTAATATAGCGGGTGACCACGTCACTTCCTCTGCATATCGTGTATAAAAGCAGGACTGTTGCAGTGAGGTGATCGTGGTAAACCAGATGACCGTCGCTGCAGAGGATACTGAGGAAATAGTTCTACAGAAACAACACGACTAAGTTCTGTTTAGGATGTATCCTTAATCCACTGAATTCGTTCGAAGGAGAAATCTGCCTTCTGAGAGAAATTGCACATTTATTAGCTGTTGTAATAGTTAATGTGCATAAGTTGCGAGGATGATCCGGCAAGCGTTGTTGATTTTGACAGTAACATGTAACTGCGGTAAGAAATTGTTTAACATTCTCAAGTTACTTTAAATCATTCCCAAATCCTTCGCGATAGATCTGCATTGTGCAATGTCTTCATTTTGGTTCAGTACCAAGGACAGCGCCAAGCTGTAGCTTACTATGTCTGGTCCTTGCCATGCAGATTTCGACACAAAACATAAAGTAAATTAAGTGAATTTAATGAACTATTTGTCATTATCTCCATTTATTTGATTTAGCATTCATATATAAATAGGCTCTTATGAGTGTTTTTGTCGCGGAGAACAGCAGTCAATCCCCGGGGATATGACCTAATCAGGAAACTTGACATGGAACATTCACGATACGTTTCTTTTTTTCTTTTTCTTTTCTTTTTCTTCAGTCTTATCATTGCCAGTGACTTCAAGTCACCTGCAAAATGAAGACATCAAGGTACAAAACAATTGTCTAATTTAATTAGTATTAGAATATTAATAATACTATTAGAATTTAATCAAGTTAATTAATGTTATAGACATTATAATGGAAAATGGAATATACTGTAAACACATTATGTCATGTTTAAATTTACTACTAAACTCAATGGAGACTTTCTGAATCGCAGGGAAAAAGTCATGACCTCGAATTTGTTGTATTTGTGGATTCATTTGAAATGGATTCACAACCCTTGGCAATCGGCAGAAAGAGAGAAATGAATACGAGAGAGAGAGAGTGAGAGAGGCTTGGCCTACTCTATCATTCCCTCTCTCACTGATGAAAACTGTACAAATGTAAATTAGGGAATATATAGAAAAGAGAATTTTAAAGGGACGAAGTGGAGATAAAAATGGCGACCCCTGAGACAACCAGAATGCTTTCAGCAGGAAGGAGTGAAATAAATACAGTATGCTGTATCTTGAGCCTGGCTTGAAGCACAATGAGAACTCAAAGGACCCTGCAGAGCTCTTGATCTCAGTACAGTTGTACATTTTTCAGTAAGAGAACACGCATTACTATATCAATGTATTACAGTACAGTAGACATGGCTATGGAATATACAAAGGCAAATTGGGGAAGTATGTGTTTATTATTATACAGAAATAAGTTAACGTCTTTATATTCTAATCTGATAGGCTAGTTCACAATACCCCCACTAAATATATGAAAACAGACCCAATAAATGTTTCCTCTGTTTCTAAAGGTGATGAAATGCATTGTGGAGGTGTTGGCAGATGTGCTTTCAAGGCCACACCCCCTGCCAGTCAGTCAAGAGTGCCTGGTCTTACTTAGAACAGGTATGTACTGCCCACTCTGTTAAATACACATCTGACAACTATCAACAATGTTGCAGTCTAACTGTCCACCCACGCTCTGTCGTATTCTGGCTTCAATACAGTCTTAGGGTTTAGTATGAGAAAAGTAATGCAAGGTGTTTATATTTGCACCCACTCTAATTGTCAGTTTGAATTTGGAAAATTTGACCTACAGGCTACAACACTTTTTGTCCATTCAGAGTGCCGTAGGTATTTGGGCACATAAAAATGTAATTTCAATTTGAAATCACTCAAAAACATGGGTTGCGGTTATGCTAAATATAAATGCAAGAATAACAGCTATCCATTATGAACTGCCATGAAATTACCATAATGGTGTATACGGTATTGAACCTAAAGTGTTCTACACATAGAGTAAATTACACTACAGCAGGTCTGTATGAGGTTTATAGGCTGTCCATACAACATCACACGTCTTGCTTCACACTGTGAAGTTAATGGACTGAATCACTGAGTGGCTGCTGCAGCCTGCAGCCAACATATAGGGACACCATGGGACTCAGTCATGGCTATTCAGTTACACACCTATTGTATTACCTCCACGGTGCCCTTGTTGAGAGAAGTCAATATCGTCGTTCCCGCTCCGGCGCTGCGGTTAAGTAACTGTACGCCACAAATGGACCGTAAGTCGCCAGCGTTAAAGTAGTGGCAGGGAAACGGCTAGGAGCCCCCTGCTGATCCCACGCTGCACAGGGCTGTTGGTGACCCAGCAAACGGCAGGCCTCGCTGTGGCCGGCCACTGCTGGTGCTGCTGCTGCGATGGCAGCGCTCTCAGCAGAAACAGTAGTAGGGGAGGGGAGGGGAGGGAGGGGGGGGGGGTGGGACGGGTGAGGCAGATGATTAATTGCGCTTCTACTTAGAAAGCAGTACATTTCGGGGCAATTAACTCTTGATGAGCAGCGGGAGCTGAAGTGCTGAGTCCAGCGAACCGGCGGAGGAGGTCGACACGCACCTGTGTGTCCTGTTGGCCCCGCCTGGCCTGCCTCACTTTGACTTCTGCTAAAGTGTGTGTGTGTGTGTGTGCGTGTGTGCGTGTGTGCGTGTGCGTGTGTGTTCTGCAGATGACAGGCTTGTTTCGATCCTCCGTCATCGTAGTTTCCTCAAAGAGCTGCAGGAGGTTGTCGTTCAAGGTGAGCCTCAGGTTCTAGAGCACAAATTTGACAAACGATTCAGTTCATTTAGGACAGGAGGAGTTTATCAAATGATTGTTAATCCCAGGGTCCAATGAGAGAGCTCGGCTCAGCGGTGACATCACTTTGTCTGATCATGTGACTCAAACTCCCGAGAATGCAGAAGATGCCGGTGAGTTTTGTCGTGCACCATATTTGCCTGCATGTGCATTTTAGTCAGTGCCGGGTTTTGGGTGTGAGCGTCATTCTGGCAACGTCAGATAGTCATTAACAGAGATACTGCACATTCTTGCCCATGACAGAATCAGGCCACTAACAAACATGGCACCTCTGCCTTTTATCAGACTATTCCGGAGAGTGAATCCCTGTAGATCTAGGTGTCCTCTGCACCACAGGAACATTGTCCCTGTTTTAAAACCACAGACACAAAGACAGAAAACAACTAGCTAAGACAAATTCATTTACTTTCTTTTCCGAAGCTGTAAGGTCACACATTACTGTATTAAAAACTACCAGTATTCTGATTTGTCACTGAATTTATCCTGTAGATACTGTACAGACAGAAGTACATAAAGTATACAATATACTGTATATGAAAGAAATATTGGTAGATATATATGAAATATGATATGAGAAGAGTCAGTTACTTAGACCATTAACTAACATAAAAAGCATGTTTTTTGAAAAGGGAAACTCGTGTCACAGTACTCAACGTAATAACTTAATTCAAAAGCATTTATTTAAATATTTAGGTCATCCCATTCAACTGCCTGCAGTGCTTTCTCTAAAAGTGCTTTCTCATAAGAGTCCTTGTCAAATCAATAGCCCCTAGCCAAATTACAACTCCTCCGCTCCCCTTTTCAGACAGATCCATGCTGGAGGCCTTGGGAGGACCCGGCGAACGCTCTATCCTATCGCAGAAGAAGAGGGCAGGATTGTCTGAAGAGGAGAAGGTGGTGAAGGAGGAGGTGGAGGAGGAGGAGGAGGACAAGAGTCCGACAGATGAGGAGTCACGGGAGGCCAGCGAGACAGGCGGGGCGGTCCAAGAGACAAGGGAGAAAGATGACAGCCATGTCTGGGCAGCTCGCCCCGCGGATGAATGGAGTGATGAGAAGAAAGACGAGAAGATGGACGAAGATGACGATGATGAAAAGAAGCGGGCCAGCGCAGAGGTGGAGGAAAACATGACAAAAGCAAAGAAAGGCAAGCCGTTAAATATAGCCTCCATTTCTTTCTGTTTCTTAATGCTTGCTAGGATCTCTTTTGTGTTGTGCTCATAATGTACAGTGTTAGCAAGGGAAATGACTTTGACTTGTCATGCTAGAGGTGACTGTGATAGGAAAGATGAAATGCTGTTCACCAAAGCAATACAGAAACTATAGCGGGAGAGAACAGAATAACTGCCTTTTTAGATTGAAGCGTTTGCCCCCACAGGACTACATGATTGATGGGAAGTGCTTCCATCAAGGTGATGAAACAACCCCCTCGTTCCCCTTCACCCCCCTCAGTGGAAAAATGCCAGTTTGGCATACTGCATGCCCAGCAAATGGAATGGTCCACATATCCCCATCGAATTCAGATCAGCAGGACTGTTCCTTGCATACCAAGCCATTGTTCTTAATCTCTATGTCTAAAAAAAGTCATCTCTTTCTTAGCTTTACTGTTCCTTAAATTATAAGAAACGTAAATTATTCCAAAACAATTCCTTAACCCTCGTGATGTCCTCTGGGTCAAAATGACCCAAATCACTAGCTCTTTGTGGCAGATAGAAGGCGCTAAAC
>JAODUG010004583.1:0-10486 GCA_027564795.1 Aphredoderus sayanus
TCTCTCTCTCTCTCTCTCTCTCTCTCTCTCTCTCTCTCTCTCTCTCTCTCTCTCTCTCTCTCTCTCTGTCTCTGTCTACCACAGCGGAAGAGTGTGTTTCATACTGCCAACCATCTCAGGTTAAAGTCAAGATGAACCTGGAGACGTATTGTCTCAAAGACTACGGTTCGTGTCATGGTTGTTTTTCAGTTTGCACCAGTTTACACCTCCTCAGGAGGTGTTTCACATTATGACCAAATATATATACAGGAGGTCCTCCTGTATATATATTTGGTCATAATGTGAAAGAAAGAAAAATGCTTAAAAAACACACAAAATATATCTAACTCTATTTCTTGTCATTTTCATAATCTAATTTAATTCATTTTAGTGAGTACTTTTATTATTATTATTTAACCCTCCTGTTGTCCTCCTGGTCAAACTGACCAACAGGAGGGTTAAAAGGCACACAAATACAAAAACAAACAAATACATAAAGAAATTCAGAAATTCAGAAATTATTACCAACATGCTTAAAAAAACACACAAAATATCTATGAATAGCAAAATAGCTATAACTCTGTTAAGCCTATTTCTTCTTACTTTTCATAATCTAACTTTTATCTAATTTTAGATAATAGTTATCATAATCTAATGTTAGTGAGAACTTTTCTTATTGTTATTTAAGTGTGCTGCAGGCTTGGCAGATTGGCCCTGCTGTGCCCAGGTGTGCTCCATGTGTGTGTGTGTGTGTGTGTCTCCCAGTGCTGAAGGTGCAGGTGCGGGGCATGGAGCGCTCGGGCCCCTGGTGGCAGTTCTCCGTCTCCGTCCAGACGGTGTTCCGCGCGGGCTCCGCCTCCCAGGTGCGCCGGGGCGCGCAGGCGCTGTGGGTGCCCGACCGCGACCTGGCCTGCGGCTGCCCCGCCCTGCCCGTGGGCCGCACCCTGCTGCTGATTGGCGCCGAGGAGGGCGGGCGCGACCGCGGCCCCGGGGAGCGCCGGCTGGTGGCCGACCGCTCCACGCTGGCCCTGCAGTGGCGCGACCACTGGAGCCCCAAGCTGCGGGGCTTCCGGGGCCACGAGAAGCGGGGCCGCTGCCCGCCCGGAGGGGACCCCGCCTGGCCCTCCCCGCCAAGGGAGGGGGACACCCCCCAGCCGGGCTACGTGCCCCCCCATCTTCTCCCGGGCATGCCGGGGGACGCCGGGCAGCCCGCGGAAACAGGAGACGAGGCGGGGGCCTCGCCTGAACCGTCCGGGGGACCATCTGAGGGGACGTCCGCGCCCACCGTGCCCACGCTGGCCTGCCCCACGGCAGGCCCCGTCTGAGGGGGGGGGGGTGGATCCTCCGGGTGACCCTTGACCCTTGGTTGACGCTACACTTCCACAGAGTGACAGATGGAACGTTGGAGCGCTTGTTATCATTCAAACATCTGTCCGGATGAGACTCCACAATGTTGAAAACGGGTCTACGAGATGTATTTCCATGACAACACAGAGCACACTGTCCTTTGACAGTAATGTGCCGATCGTGCGCTAACGTCTGTAAATGTGAAGAAACAAGCCAAGACCCCCGTGGATAGAGAGATTAGGCTTTTCATGGGGGAGTTAAACTAATTTAAATTGAAGTGAATTCATTGACTTGACTAGATCTGGTGCACTGATAATATGTGCATTAAATCGCTCACTGATGGAACATAGAGGTATATGGGACATGCTGTATATTTTATGTGTGAAATGTATGATGAATTTGGACTTTCAGACAATAAGGATTGTGGAAGGATTGATGCTAAGGCAAAATGTATAAATTGCATAACCTTGACACAAAACAACATTCGACAGTGGATTTGAACAGCTAAAACTAGATGAACCTAAACCTTGTTTTTAATGTTTTTTTCTTGTGAATGTAAAGAAGGAGAAGATTCCAAAATGATTATTTTTCTCAAGGAAACGACAAAAGCAATACGACAATTATTTCAGGAACAATACAATTTTTAAATCTATTGAAGATAATTGCAACATCATTTCATGACTGTGAATAATGGCTGTGTGGTTAATAGTCAGTAAATAATTCACGATATTATCAAACCTGTACTGCAGCAAATGTTCCTGTCCATTCTCTTCAGGTTTTGTATCATGCTAGATACTTTTTTTTAATCTATTGTTTCACTTAGTGCCTCATACTTCCAAAACCACAGTACTGTTAATGTGTGTGTCAATACATGAATTAAAGACAAAATAGTCTTTGTTTTAGTTTGTCTTAAACCTCCCATTTCTTTCAAAGAAGACCCCTCCAGTACAAAGCAATGTGACACATGCACCTGTTCTGAATGCAAAGGACGCCTCGGTTCCTGCGGTGACAACTGCTATTAATCATGACTAATGTAGTGTTATTGTACCCCCCCCCCCATGACACATACATCATTTCAAACAATGTACAATATCAGTGGAACGCGACCCTATCTAGCATCTACTCCCACACTGGACAGCTGCCATTGCCGCAGACCAAATGAAGTCCGTTCCCAACCGTAGAACACAGCGGCGATGGAAGAAAGCAGATAGAGATCTAAAGAGTGTTTCCATACAGGAGCTATGGCGTCATGGCTCAAGGGGGTATAGAGGGGCGGGCAAAGGGGGTAGAGGAGATGTGTGTGTGTGTGTTGGAGACGGGGTGTTGGAACAGATGGCTCAAGATGTTTCGTTGTGGGCCGGGCGGGGCTGATAATGTGCTGTGCTCTGCCTTTGGAAATAAAAGAGGAAAAATAGACCTACTGACTGACGGGGTATCACTGGGACCTCACACGCACGCACACACACACACACACGAGAGTGAGGGAGGTGTCTCACAAGCGTGTGTGTGTATATACTGTATGCACTGTATAGCATTAGCTTGTGTGTGTGTGTGTGTGTGTGTGTGTGTGTGTGTATGAAAGCACCTGCTGCCTTCCTCCACAAGGCACCTGTCGCCTGTTGTCTCACTGTGACCTCCCCCCAAACCTACACACACACAGGCATTAACAGACAACTTTAGCTCACAACACATTGTACTAAAGGAGCGGTTATCTGAAGTTTAAAAGCCACAATCCTCCAAAGAAAGGGGTCATGTAAAACGTATATGGACCATAAGCACCATTAAAAATTAACAAACAAAAAAAAGACAAATGTTTTTATTTTAAACTAAAAGAAAGTGTGGTTCTCTATATTAGCGGTTTAGAATATGTTTTTAACCAAAAGGAATTATCAGGAGTGCTGCTGACCTGGTGGTTTATGCATTTGGGAGTGCTTTGCCAAATTAATAAGGATAAACGTGTCTGGCAAAGGAGAGGTGTGTGTGGTGGGGTGTTATGTTTACAACGTGCTGGGTGGCAGGTTTTATGAGCAGTAACTCAAACACTAGATCTACAGGCAAAGTTCAACGAGACCTGCTACAAACACCAGTCTCTCTCTTGAGCTTTAGACAATCCCCTGCTTCCTTGTTCCTCCGTGTCTTTGCTCTGTGTCTGCATATTTACGTCTCAGTGTTCACACTGACTTCATATTTCACTTCTCTCTTCTCTCTGAGCATCTGCTTAGCCTCTGCCTGAGGTTCACTGTTAGATTCACACCTACCCCTCCCTGCTTAGAGCTCTCACACACACACACATACACAGAGGGCTTCTGTTAACCTAAGGGGAGGGGGGGTCAAGCCCTGGGTGATGCAGTACAGGGCCTGCATGCCTTCCACGCAGACATGCTGCCGACACAGCAACCTGACTCCCCGCCTAGATTAGGCCTAATCAAGCATAGCCCTGGCCTGGACAACCGCCCACGGCACACACACACACACACACACATGCACGTACACACACACGCACACGCACACACACACTAGACTAAAGCGTGGCTCGATGTCAGGGATGAGTTAATAATATGTATGCGGGTGAACCCTACAGTAAACGCAAAATGTCTTCCTTAAATAAATATAACTTAGAATCACAATTTTGTGTTTAGATTGTGTTTAGAAACTACTTTAACAAATACAACTTGTATTAAAAAAAAGGAAGGATCTATTTGATAAGAAATCTGTATATGTATATAATCTGTATATATTTTATGTATGTTTTAGACTCGTAAAAGGATCCTTTGCATCCTCTGAACATTTTATGTTTATATTAAACAGAAAAGCAGAAACTTCAACACACGTCATGAAATCAAATATGTTTAAAATAACAAAGTTCTAATGAGTCTATAAATGTGTTTACATGTTAAAGCTTTAAATTAACTAGATAAATGAACTTGCTAAAAGTTAACAACAAAATCATTTGTAACTTCCAGTGAACATGCAGCCATTGAATCTCTGATACCATAGTTACAGTACTTTGTATCACCTGTCTATCGACGTGTGCATATACCGTCTAGTACCAATGCTATCACATGGCTCCCATAGCGCTAGGTGGCCAACACAGGCTCCTAAATGTTCCCACCAGTGACCAGCTCCAGGTGGCCATTGCTCGTCTAGTCAGGGCCTCGGTCACCAACGTCTGCTCCGTCATTCAGTTCACAGAAAAAAGCCCTTTGTAGTCTGCAATGGAAACCGTATTCTGCCTTTGTAGTCGGGAAAGCGGAACCTTAGTTTGCCAGCCGCCATGTTAGTGGGGACAAGTGATTTACGACACAGCAGGGGTGGCTGATTCCCCCATTTATATCTGTACCAAGGGTCTGGATGTTGTTATGACACACATGCGCACGCAAACATGTTCAAAACACAAACACACAGTTGAATTATGGCGGTGGGAGATTTAGGTTGGGGGTCCAGGATTAGCGTTCAAAAGTCAGGTGGTGGGGAGGTCAGGATAAGAGGTTGGTGGTAATACTAGCCCTGCCTGCCCAGGTGCTGTGGTAAATGAAGGTTAGAAAGTCCCCTGCCTCCCTCCCACAGTGTATGGGGTGGATGGGTGGAACATGTGTGTGTGCATATAAGCCTATGACTTTTACGAGTTGCTATGCTTCGTGGTCATCCCCTTCTAGTTGGATTTGAACCGTAACTGAATGGATTTCAGAGTAGGCAGCATGACCTCTGACCTTTATCCAGTTCCACCACCACATTTCTGCTCCCACTTTATCCCCGCCATCTTAATATTCGTTACATTTTAACTTTGAAGGAAGAACTTTCCAATTTAAATTCCATTTTATTATTAAAACATGCAAGTTTTATTTTGGGCCTTTAGCTCTTGAACAGAGCTTTATTGAACCATTACCTTCATAACATAGAGTATATGTCTTTAGTGCTTTTTTATACTAAGTTGAATCATTACATTTATTGGCTGTAGCCAGTCGAAAATTGTACACATATCTGCTTCAGTGATCAGAGTAAAATCGTTTTTTCATTTAATGAAAGTGCGTATTTGTCAATAAATATCTCGCTACAGTAAGTATTTTACACATGTGCTGTTCTGTTGCCAAATATCTGGCACTAAACACGGGTGATCTCTTCATCGTCACGTGGAAATGAAGTCTGAGCCGGTGGGAGGTTCTCACACTGCAGGTAGAAGAGGACTACTTGGACCTACACAGACATACGCATGCAAGCGCACACGCACACAGAAACAGTTACTGTTAAATGTTTATTTTATACTTTTACCTGCATAAGTTATTTTATAAACTCTGTTTTCTAACTTAAAGCTTGAAGTGATTTGTGAGATTGCATTTGTTGACAAACATGCATATTCCTGACCCTCAAACACTCAAGAACATTGGAAAAACCTTGGAACATTGAATAAATTATTTTATTTTTTAGATTTCACCATTTCAAGGCTTTTGGCTACAAATTGAAAAGGTAGAATACAAAACCAACCTGCACAACTACTTCTTGGGAGATATCCACAGAGGAGCTGTAATTCCCCATGGTTGCCACAGGGGGGCGTAGAAGGCTTGGCCCAAACACCGTAGCCAGGTTCAACAGAGACATCTTGTTCACCTCTTGTCTCTCTGAAACCCTGGAGACGATAAGTTTAATATATTTAGAGATTGTGTTAAATAACATTATATAATTGTAGAACATTTTAACTGCTTTATTTTCATGAGAGTTAACCGGTTGTAGGCAGACCGTTTAAGGTGGTGCAGGAGGTAGAGCAAGGTGTAGCGGTTGACGTCGGGGCAGCACTGGAGTAGAGACAGCATGGAGACCAGCCTGGACTCACTGTCCTGGATGTCTGCGAGAGAGCGAGCACACTTGCATGTTCATACAGTGCATTGTGTGTGTGTGTGTGCGTGCATGTGTACATGTCATTCTCTAAAATGAAAGTACAGCTGGAATGCCATGTAAATACTGTGCCAATTTAAAAGCTTTAGATTTTATTTTATTTACATATATCAAATCAAGGGTAAGTTAAAGAGGAAGGAATCAAGGTCAGCATTACAGTAAATGAAGGTAAACAATTCAAATCGATACTCTGCCCTGACTCACCCAGGGTCTTGGCCAGGTCCTGGAATAACTCTGTGGGTATGAGAGGCTCAGGTAACTCCCTGAAGTAGAGCTTAAGAACCCCTGAAACCGCATTAACCTCTGCACTCCTCAGCCTCGCTACTGCCTCCCGCAGGTCTGGAGTGGAGATGGGAATAAACGTATAACCATGGCATCGTAGTTGCATATATTAAATGCTGCCAGGGTCTGAATATAAAGCTAAATTAAATGGATCATTCAGTTCATATTCTTGGCTATATTATTATCCAATACTGTATTTGACAGAAAAAAAGAGAAAAAATATTTAAACTATACTATAAGTATTGACCCATATGATGTCCTTCGGGTAAAAATGACCCAAATCACTAGCTCTTTGTGGCAGATAGAGGGCGCTAAACATAATTCTACAGCTCACACACACACATGATGTGCACTGCTGGCACAACAAGGTGTGTGTTTGAAACCCAAGGACAACAGGAGGGTTAAAAGGCACAAAAAAGACAAACAAATACATAAATAAGTAATGAGTAAAGAAATAAGTACACACAGCAATGACAATTAAAAAACACACAAAATCATACACAATAAAATGGCACTGCCGGATGGTCAAATACAATATTATTAATGACAACAGGAGGGTTAAGACAGTTGGTGACAGTTACTGTTTAGACAAAAGGTAAGACTTTTGAGTGTGCTACTATGCTCCTAAAAAAAAAATAAGTTTCAACATTCCTGAGAAAATAAACAAGCTCCCTTAATTAAATAATTAAGTGTATTTGTAATCTAGTATACTATACACATACAGATTGCATTACTGGTAAACCTAATGACTTGCCTTCAACGCTAATGACAATGACAATTTGGTCCTGTGCTCTGACTTCAGGCAGGAAAGTGTGTGTGCGTGCGTGTGTGCGTGCGTGTGTGCGTGCGTGTGTGCGTGCGTGTGTGCGTGCGTGTGTGCGTGCGTGTGTGCATGTGTATTCCTACTGCTGTTGAAGGCAGCTTTGAGGATACAGATCTCAGTGGCGGCTCCAGAAATCCTGTAGATGCCCACTTCGTCCAGACCCCTCCTCTCCACCTCCTCCACACAGCAACGTACCACATGTGGGACCAAGACCCCCTCCTGTCTGGTGTAGCGTGGAGGAGCATTAATATGGTACAGTACACAGTACTGTAGAAAGTATTATAGCATTAACAAAGCCAACATTACTACTTGTTGAAAACAATGAGAACTTATTTTGGAGTATTTGTGGGTATATTGTTCTTAAGAACCCTCCCTCAGAAACTCCGCCCCACACATTGGGAAAGCATTGCAAATGCTAGGGTACTGTTGTTATGTGCAGTCAGCACAACTTGTGTTCCTATTTAAAGAGCCAGGGCTGTGAAGAAGTACCAGATTATTTGTTCAGCACTGACTAAAAATAGCAAGATAGCTGACTGGGAAGAGATATTTGGTGCATTTGACAAAAGGTTCCTTACGGTGCATTCCGATATTGCCTCAAATATTGCTTCACAGCAGACCACCCTGCCACAAAACTGGCCATTTCACTTCCTAAAAACTAAAGTGTGAATGTGAAACTTCCCCAAACAGCAGCTTGCTTTAGCTACTTTTGGTGCCTTGCTGTCATGGGGATCATGCAGTCCAGTTGGACAGCAGTGGTTCTCCATTTCTTTTGATTTCCATTCCCGAAAAAGAAACGGTTCATGCTTTCACTTTCTACAGCTCAACACAAATCACTAAAATATATCAACAACAATAAGTTAATAAACCTCATTAGAAATATTTTTTCAAATAAATTATTGTCTAATTTCTTCTCATACCCCCAGAAGTAGCCAGTTGGCTAGTTCAGCTGGAACAGACTACATGCCTGTGTTCCCCATGTGGTTCTAGTTCTGGTTAAGAGAAGGTGGTCCAATCACCTCTGATTGACTTTGACACCTTATTGGCACTACCTGTATGCTAACTGCTTGTGAGTTGCCAGTTTGCATACCATAGCACATCGTGGGGCTTGCAAAATCAGGATGGTTGTCCCAGGCAACCCGAGAAGCATCTGCTGACAACTTTGGGGCCCCACCATAGAACTATAAATCACCCCAACCACAGTTAAAGACCAACTGCCCTCCCTCTTTATAAGGCAATTCAAAATAACAATAAAATACTACACAATACATATACAGAATTCAGTATTGTATATTAATACTGTACCTACAGGTGGGTCCCTCAAAAATGTTTTAAAAAGCCTTGCATACGTGTAATGATGAGGATTATTATTGTATTGTAAAGTAATAATAACACTAATCCTACTAATTTCCAATAATAATGGAAATTATTCTACATGTAATCATTTTTAACATTTATTTTTTAGGAGAAGTCGGTTACGAACATGTTCAAGTTTACAATGAAGGCCTATAGCAAGAAACAGCTACCTCTTGTGGGGAAGGGAAAAGTAAAGTAGTTCAATAAGTAAATCCATTAGGAACCTACTGAGCCACAAGCCCAATCGGGACACAGTAGACGGGCTGCTTCGGTGGGGCCGCGGCGCTGGGGGGGTCCAGCGGGTGGGCACAGTACCTCAGGGACAGATCCACCGTCGCCCGGCCCAGGGAGAGCGTCTGCCTCCTCCACCGCTTGTCCAGGCCGGCACCCTGCAGCTGGGAAGGGGGGTTAAAGTCACGGGCCACTCACAGGGACGCGTGACTTTCAAATGAATTCAAATGAATCCGCCACCCATGGCAAACACTGTACACTGGATAGAAGTGAAAGCTTTTCCAGAAACAATTTAGGAAATAGACTCAGTAGTTTATGATATCAACTGTCAATAAACACACATGAAAGAGTTTGTCTCTCCCTCTCTCTCTCTCTCCTACTCTCCAACCCACCAACCTTTATGGAAGCCTTCCCCAGGATCACATCCTCCCCGCCCTCCAAGCCACCTCCCTGGCAGACACACAGCACCCCCAGGTTCTGGGCCCCATCCACCAGGAAGGAGAACTCCTGTAGCGGAGGCATGCGGAGACCAGGAGGGTGTTTAGTCTTCCAAATGCAGCTGGAAAGCAATGTCTATTAATATAACAGACGTGACTGAGGGACTGACTTGGTCCCAGTGTGGGTGGAGACTCTGGACTGAAGAGTGGGTCTGGGCCTGTCCCTCATAGAAGCCATAGCCATCCACCTCCACACACACATACACACCTGAGAGAGAGAGAGAGAGGATGTGGGGGCAGAGATAGGAGGGGGAGAGGGGGAAGAGGGAGAGAGAGACAGAAAGAGCAAAAGACAGAGAAAGAGAGCGAGAGAAAGAGACAGAGAGAGACAGAGAGAGAGAGCTCACTAAGAACTGCTATAGTGCCTGTCCCATATTAGCCTGTGGGGCACAAGGCCCAAGGCCACTGGATGAGGCCAAGCACACACAATGTAGAGGCTGAGACATAATAGACACGTACAGCCTGGCTCTTGCAGCCCGCTAGCAGAGTGGATGGCCACGCTCAGAGTGCCACACAAACAGCCCTCCTCATCACCTGCTGAGAGAGAGAGGGAGAGAGAGACCATAATTAGTTCAAGGCCCTATCTAATGGTGAAACAATTATGCCAATAGTTGATTAATCTAGCAACATAAAATGTACATTACTTCTCTTTTATTAATCGGATATATATATATATATGATATGATAAATGATATATATGATACATAAATCAATCTCTAACACATATTCACTTTAAACTACTGTATATATATACTGTACACTCCTGCCTGTCTATGGATTTTTATTTACAGTCTTTTGAAGACACTTTAGAATGTTGGTCACCGATGCTGGTGCTGTACAATGGCGGACGCTGAGTCATCCTCAGCTTGCCACAGGTGCTGGTGAGTGTGATCAGGTCAGGGGGGACGGTCTCTACGTCTGACAAGCACGCACACGCACACGCACACGCACACGCGCACACACACACACACAGGTGGAGGGTGAACACATGACCCTACAGCAGCCTCGCTAAGCTGTGAACTAGCTAGCTGGGTGCACCGTGCTAGCTGGGTGGACGATGACCCAGCTAGCACGGTGCACCCAG
>JAODUG010004584.1:0-10485 GCA_027564795.1 Aphredoderus sayanus
GATCTTATATATACACACACACATATATATATATACATACACACACACACACATATATATATATATATATATATATATATATATATATATATATATACATTTTGTCAGAGCAACAGATAGTAAATCCCATACGGTTTTCTATTTTAGCTTGAATTCACCATCTATCCTTCACTTTCTCTCCTTTTCACATCATTTTTATGACCGACCTGTTCTCACTACCTGTCCCATATTTCATTTGTTTAATAATTTATTTTTCATCTTCTTTTACATGTACCTTTTAAATTGATGCGAGCATGTGCTCTCTGTAAAGCTGCTTTGAGCAGCCTACCTATAAAACCGATTATATATATGCATCCAGTTGTTGCTGCATTCAGCTGTTATTATATATTATATATATATATATATATATATATATGTATGTATATGCTGCGCCTATATTTTGACAATGCCGTTATGATACAATAGGCTACACTATGCTTGATGCATACTTTGAGATCAGTTTCTCCATATCAGCTTATTAACCATTTGAAATGTCATTCATGTTGTCCTTTTTCAGAGAAAATATTCAGCCAGTCAACCCAAGATCAACAGCCTACATAATTAATATTTATTTGCAGGTTATTTAATAAACATAACTAGGGTATACATGTATAGACTAATTTTGACACATTTTAAAAGCATTTATTTTGTGATGAATGTATTATATTTTACACATGAATTACTTACTTATAAGGTGAAGCAAGCATGCTTGATAAAGTTTTGATATTTGAACTGATCAAAACAAAAACACCACTAGCTTCAGTATCATATAGGGTTCTCCCTCAGAAGCTCTGCCCCCCAAATTGGACATGCTGGGATGTGCGGACTGCACCACTGTTTGTGTTCCCAGGGCTGTAGCTATGTAAGAGTGGCAATGGCGCAGACAGTGGGCAACTGTTTCAAACCCTGTTTCCACCTGGCTAAGCAATAAAGACCCCTAACCTTAACTGCTTCCAGTGGTTGGATGGTGCCCTACGTGGCTGACACCACCATCAGTGTGTGAATGTGAGACAATAATGTTCAGTAGGTTGGATAACTGCCAAAAAAAACAAAAAAAAAAGGGTATGAACTTACAACTGCTTAGCCCACCTTAAGTATACTAATCCTGGCCTTATAGAAATTAGAACATATATCAATGAATCTGTAAGGACTATAAGGAGCACCAAACCTGTGTAGTTACTCCTACACTATAAAAAAATCATAGGTATATTACCTACAAAATGTCTATACCATTTCACTTCTATCTGAGACAGTGCAGCCTGGGAAATGCTTATCTGTTTATGGATTAAACCTTTAAAATTGTTTAGTGTAGCAATTAAATAATCACTGGTCAAGTGACACAACTCATAACCTCAAAATTCTTAATTAATAATAATAATAAAACAAATTTATGAAATCTTTATTTAACCAGGAGAAAACCCTTGAGATTAGAAACCTGTTTTTCAAAAAGAGAACGGTCGTATTGTCAATAGTTTAATCTAAATACCAATCGACATTGTTGAATATGAATATTTATTGGAAGAGCTGGTCCTGAAACCAAACTAAAGTCAGATGAAGCCATGTCTGACATCTTCAGAGTGACTGCCAGTGGTTCGCCATCCACGGCGAATATGGAAGGGTCTTGCTGTAGGGTCACGGCCTGGGAAGGGGCCGATAGGATCACGCCGTGGGTGAGGCAAGACAGGAAGCTGTGGCCTCTGGTCGTACTCCCCACCTATGATACCTGGAATGTACAGTGGCGCTGGGTAGGGGACACCCACAGGTTGACCAGGGAATCGGAAGCAGGAAGACGGATGGGAGCGGACAGAACGATAATGTCTCCGTGATCTGTAAGTAGTTCTGTAGAGCTAAGAAAACAAACAAAGAAAAAAAAGGGGGGGATGAATAACAATAGAAACTTTGTTAGGTTGATGTTACGTCACAACATAATTGAGAGTATATAAATGCATATACATTTTTCAAGTTTGCAGACTTACTTTTTTCCAATCTGTGTCAGGTGATCTGGAGGATTCATTCACTGCAGGAAAGTTAAATTATTTGAGTTAGTCTTAAACAGACCGTGCTTTTATTCAGCAGCACAATCTACTGGTTAAACAGAATGACTGTACAGTTTCGGTCAGTATGTTAGTGCTAAGCAACTGCACCAGAGTGCTGTTAGCATGGCTGTGATTCGTTCACAGGCACAAGGCTTCAGCCGGGGTGCCAAAGACGATGACGACAGCGCTGATAGTAGCTACAGTACAACAGCACAACCTTCAGTGCTAGTTTGTCTCATGGCTAAACACAACATATTTTCTATTGTGCAGCCAAACATGGGTCTGTTAACTGCCACTCATATAATGTACAGTATATTACAACTATATTAACCACAAGCTAAATAAAACCATCTACCATCATTCAATTAAATGTATGTATATTATGACAACATAAAATACTCTTCTCTTACCATTGAAGTCGCGGATGCATAGGTGCCTCCACAGCAAGGAGTCTGCTGCAGTACTGTGCAGGTGCTTGTTGACTGAGGCTACCAACAGGAGGGAGTGGACATCCAGCAGTCTTAATATCCGCAGGAGGAGCTCTGGAGGGAGGGCGCACAGTCCAAATGCAGCAGGCAGCGCCATAGCTGCAGCCACCAAAAGAGAACGGGAGCATTAGACATTGTGCACACAGCACTGTTGACAAAGCAAATGTGCTGTGGCTGTGTGACAGTTCCTTAATTCATACTGCAAAGATGAGATGCTAAAAATTTACTATTTGTATGTACAGCATTCCTTAAGTAAGGCTTAAGGTTATGTTGCTGGGTTAAATTGTGTATTTTAGGTCATCTTAAAACAGTTCTGAGAGAGTCCTTGTTCTATTGTATTATTCGATCCACTTGAGCAGTATTTTCAGTGGGCTGAATAGAGTGGGTTATCTTAACACTTAGTCAAAGTCACAAAATCGTTGTGTGTAGGAAGTGTTGGGCAGAGGACATCGACACCATTTCTATACACAGATACACCTTCTCTGGTGGCAGCTATCAAAGGGTATGCCAGCTGGTCTTTGAATATTCTTGACAACTTGTCCAAATCTTTGAAAACTGCTGCAGCACTTTCTCCTGAAAGAACAATGGTAACACATCAACATTTTATTCCAGGTATAAGCTGAGTGGATGGGGTGTTAACATTATTTTGACATGCAGTACTAACCTGCCACCTCATTAGTCACATAGCTGGATGGAGTCACAGACAGTTTGCGTGCTGTGCTCACAGTCTCATTTATCTTCACAGTGGCTAGAATGATAATCAAGTTATAAACAGTCACTCAAAATATAGAAACACGTAAGAAGAAACAAGTCTAGCTGCATTGCCAAAGGGACATTGAGCTACGATTGAGAAATGTGGTTTTATTCTGAATGTTATATGATTAAATATAGGATTTTCTGTTATTGTAATTTCATAGCACAATTTATTTCTGTGCAAGCGTATTTGGGATACACTAATATTTAGGATGCAAATTTGGTCCAGAATTCCAGTGTACCAGATCCCTTTCAGAAATCAAATTGAACAATTGCATGAAACTAAATGATCAACAGTTATTGTGCCTGATAATGACAATGAAAAGCTGGGACAGGCTGTTGTGTGGTGTGACTCACCATTAATGACAAGGATCGATCCCATGGACACGGCAAGGATCATTGTGGGGCTGTTCTGGCAAAAAGGATGAGTGTACTGCAGTTTGTATAAACCCCCCGTCGCTCTCCAGCCACTCGGCATCTCGCCTGGCCTGATCTCAACACCGTCAATGCCCTCAACAGACAAAACACAAAACAATAGCGCAAGTTCATTTACGTGTGAAATGCAAGTCCAAATACTGTATTAGGTAGTACACTATATAAATAGTAAATTGATTGCATTTATATAGAGCTTTTTCAACCTTCCAGCCACTCAAAGTGCTTTACAATATACAATTGTATAATATATACCGTATAATGTAGTCTCACATTCAGTCATACTGTACACAGTCATACACCGGTGGTGGTGTATGAATGTGTGCGATGGTATAAGATAACAGTCTTACACACACCACCTTTCATCATACCTGGGGAATGAATCCTGTTTCCACCATCAGTAGATGGATGGCCACCATCAGGGAGTCACACGGAGACCTGCTCTGGGCGCCATGGTGCAGCACCTCTAGTGAATAGGGAATCTTGCCTTCCTCTGCCTCACTGCACAGCATGGGCTCCCAAGTGTAGCGATGGGCCACTGCCACTCCACTGCTCGTAGAAGGCTGTTCATCAACAGACTGTAATAGCACCACAATCTATTAATAGATAATAGATCACCTATGCCACATGTTACTTTAAGACTATTTATATTCTCCTAGAAAAAAATATGTTGATTTAAAAAGCTGATTTAAAATGGATATATAGAGCTCAAATATGTTATACTGTAGCAGTCATGAGAACTAGCTTGGCTCCACCAGACCTTTGCTCACAGCTACATTTTCACTGAGATTATAGTCTATAAACCCTGTTCGCCACCCTGATAGTGGATCAATCAGCATTCATGGGTCAATAGTGGGATGACGCTAAAGTCTAGCGTGTGCTTTGAATTGGTGGTCGAACTGGATGAAGTCATACAAACAGATGAAGCAATGCCGATTTGTTAAAGGCTGTCCAATAGTTTCAAAAGTAACCAGAGGTCTGCGCCGAGTACGAGGCAAAGACTGCAAACACTTCCAAATCCTATTCACAAAGTGAATTTTGGGTCTGGTTAAACCAGGCTATCAGAGAACTTCATATTTCCTCATTAATTTGGGGTTCTGGGGGTGCTGCACTGAGGTTTCTAGCCCAAGCTAGCTCAACCACGTCAATAGCACATCCCTCTCAAATAAATGGCATCAAATGCAAGTTCAACACAGAAATACAGGTTGTTGTTTCAGACATTTCATATTGTCAACATGGAGAGAAAGATAAGAGAAAATCACAGAATAATGGAAATGTGCCTCATCATTGAGTATGAAATCAAAAATAAAATAAAAAGACTACAACAGCATCTGCTGGTTATATAGGCTATTATTAACAAAACCACATGAAAATATAGGAGATCCGTATCCCCATTGCTAAAGCTGCCATTGACCGCATTGTTTCAGCCGCCAATTATCACCTGGTTGGTTGGTGGGAGTGAGACAGTGGACTCTTCTGACCCATCTGAGAGTGGCATATCCAGTCTGCCAGGGGACTCTTCTGACCCATCTGACTCTGGCACATCCACACAAATCATATCCCCAGAAACTATGCCAAACGAGGACAGAGTCTGCCCATTGTCTAGTAAACGCTCGTTTCCATAAAGAGAGAGAGTAAATTCCAACTCGGGGCTAGAAATAGAAAAGAAAATTATATTACTGTACTGTACTGTCAGTAGTAATGATAACTGTATAGAAACGGCCAAATGTACTTGTATGGGTTTTCACGTCTCACCTGAGGCGACATGAGGGTAGAATGGTTTCCTTGATCTGGACATTTAGTTCTGTCAAAGTTGGATCGTCACCCTGCAACTCCAGAAGTCTGACCTCCCTGACCTTGTTGATACGAACACGCAGTTTCATGCTACGGGAAAAAAAATAACGCGTTATTTAAGTTGAAGCAACTGCAACCTTTCCGATTCTCAATATTTCAGTTGGCAGTGTTTTTCCATTTCAGCAAGGAAGTCCCCATTACTGTAACTCAATATACAAAACTGTTCACTTTCGATTCTTTGTAAAGTGCGTTGTACTTGTAAGTAGCAGACACTGCAGTGGCCCATATCTTTTCATTTTGGAACTGGAATGTTAGCGTTAGCAAACATGTTACTGTAACAGTACCAAAGAAAACAGCAACATGCCTTGAAACGACAATCACCACTTTGTCTCTAAGCACTTACTTGTCGATATACCAGTCGCTTTATGTCATTGTACGCCTACTGCGCGTAATAAACAAGGCATTAAACAGCAACTAGACTACCGTTACCGTAAATAATAAAAAGACGTTGCTAGAAGATGGAGTGAACCAGTACTGTAAACAACATTGATAACGACCAAATTTCAAAGTACGGCGAGCGTGTAGTATAATACACGTTCGACTTTCTATGTTGTGTGCAACACTGCGGGTTAATAACCTACAGAAAAGTAAACTATCTACATCGTGAGTTAAACTGATAATTAACGTTAGCCACAAAATACAAACGCTCAAACTAGAGTTTGTTTTTGTTTTGTGGTCAGTGGGGGCACCCGTAGCTGTAGCACTGACTTTTCCCAGTGAAGCAGGAAGTGGCGTTGATTGTTAAATACCTTTCTAAACTGTAAAACATACATCTTAGTGCCACAATGAGTCGATCTTATAATGATGAGTTGCAATACTTAGAAAAGATTGACAAAACCAGTTGGCGAATCAAAAAGGGATTTGTCCCGAATATGCAGGTGAGATAGTATACTGAAATAACAGAAATGGCCATGCTTGCTACCTCCATAGTTAGCACAGACTGTATAGGGGTGCAACAAATCCGTGCTAATGTGATTATTGATGGTATATTGTTTATTGGATATCATTGATGACAGGTTGAAGGAGTGTTTTACGTCAATGACCCGCTTGAGAAATTAATTTTTGAGGAACTGCGCAATGCTTGCAAAGGAGGAGGTTTGTACAGTAGCCAACAAGTAATGAGCATGACGTATTATTTGCTGCTCATGTATGAACGCTTTAAATGTGACTTTTATTTTAGGATTTGGTGGATTCCTTCCAGCCATGAAACAAATCGGGAATGTGGCAGCACTGCCTGGTATAGTAAACGTGAGTAGCATCGCAAAGCATTGACCTGCAATTCTTCTCGGCCTCGTGTATGAACGTGTGTTCATCCACAGAAATCCATTGGTCTGCCAGATGTACATTCAGGATATGGATTTGCCATTGGGAATATGGCAGCTTTTGACATGAGTGACCCTAGTGCTGTGGTGTCTCCTGGTATGTTATGGCCCCCCTCTCCTCTCCCCAAAATATACTAGATAATCCACTATTATACAACTTTTCACAATTGGCCCTCGAATTGTGGTCTGCAGGTGGCGTAGGTTTTGACATCAACTGCGGTGTGAGACTGTTGAGGACCAACCTGGATGAGGGAGATGTCCAGCCAGTGAAAGAGCAGCTGGCCCAGGCACTGTTTGACCATATCCCAGTGGGAGTGGGCTCCAAGGGGGTCATTCCTATGGGTGCAAAGTAAACTATTCTAAAGGCATTATAATAATAATAATAATAATAATAATAATAATAATAATAATAATACTTAATAACACATCTATAGGGAGAGCCAAAGATCAAAAATCTAATTTATTTATGAAGCGCTTTCAAACTACAAAAGTGGTCACAAAGTGCTGTACAGTAAAATCAATCAATAAATAAACAGCTCATACTATAAAAAGCATAACATGCAATTAACAAACACAGAGCCAAAGCAATAATAAAACAGTACGTAAAACGGTAAAAACAAACCATGAAATCACCAATGTCAAGGTCTGTTGTGAAAGGCCAATGAAAAGAGGTGGGTTTTCAGCAGAGATTTAAAAACAGACAGTAAAAGAGGCCTGTATAATTGGCAGAGGTAAGGCATTCCACAATTTTGGAGCTGCTACAGAAAAGCACGATCCCCTTTTAAGCTTGTGCTTTGTCTTTGGCACACTTGGGAACAGCAGGTCAGCTGACCTGAGAGAATGGGTGGGTACATAGAAGTGTAACAGCTCAGACATGTAAGGTGGAGCTAGACCATTTAGGCATTTAAAAGTCAATAGAAGAATTTTAAATTTAATTCTAAAATGTATGGGCAGCAAGTGCAGTGAGGCCAAGACAGGTGAAATGTGCTCATATTTACGTGTTCCAGTTAAAAGACATGCAGCGGCGTTTTGCACCAACTGGAGCCGAGCAACAGAGGACCCACAGACCCCCACATAAAGTGCATTACAGTAACAGTGGTGACGTAACAATACTGTTAGTAGCATATCCGCTAACCTGCTCAGCATGTTCTTGTCAATGCAGGGACCTGGAGGAGGCTCTCGAGATGGGGGTGGACTGGTCCCTGAGGGAGGGCTATGCCTGGGCGGAGGACAAGGAGCACTGTGAAGAGTATGGCAGAATGCTGCAAGCTGACCCTAACAAGGTTTCCTCCAAGGCCAAGAAGAGAGGGCTCCCTCAGGTGAATGACTGACTGCAGTACCAACTGATTGTAGAATGACTCGGCTTGATTCTGGCGGGCTGTGATCTTTCATTGTTGCTCCTTGTCTCATACAGTTGGGTACATTAGGGGCAGGGAACCACTATTGTGAGATTCAGGTGGTGGATGAGATCTACAATGACTACGCTGCCAAGAAGATGGGCATTGACCATAAGGGACAAGTGTGCGTCATGATCCACAGCGGTAGTAGAGGATTGGGCCATCAAGTGGCCACAGGTAGGTGCTGTTTCTTTTGTATTTTTTTTTTTCTAATAGTAGTTTTCAACAGACTTCTGTGGCATTCGTGACTATTTGCCTTATCTCAGACAAATTACTCGACTGTTAATATTTTCGGTTGAAATCACTGACGCATATTCAAATAACTACTGTTACTATGCTTATTTTCATACTAAGATGCCCTCGTCGCCATGGAGAAGGCAATGAAAAGGGACAAGATCGTGGTGAACGACCGGCAGCTGGCCTGCGCTCGCATCACTTCCGAGGAGGGCCAGGACTATCTGAAGGGCATGGCTGCCGCGGGCAACTACGCCTGGGTCAACCGCTCCTCCATGACCTTCCTCACCAGACAGGTACCGTACCTGTCCGTACTGTGGACAGGCCTAGATGAAGACCAGCTTCCATTAGAGAGGCCATTTGTTAACCGGAATTATCAGCACCTGGTATTATTCATATGTAGTAGAGAAGGTTGGTTTAATATACTGTATGTATGAAACGGCCATCTATTTTAGTTGCTTGTTAAGTTAGACGTTTAAGCCGCTATTATACAATCTACTACAGATTTGACCGTAACTTGAAAATGGGGACTAAATTAGATAGGAAGCAGCAGTGCACCTTGGTCCTCACAGCACTGTTGGTTCCTCCCGCGTTCCCAGGCCTTCTCCAAGGTGTTCACCACCACGCCAGACGACTTGGACATGCACGTCATCTACGACGTGTCGCACAACATCGCCAAGGTGGAGGAGCACATTGTGGATGGCAAGCCCAAGACCCTGCTGGTCCACCGCAAGGGCTCCACCAGGGCCTTCCCCCCTCATCACCCACTGATTGCTGTGGATTACCAGGTAATGAACGAAGGCAATGTCCGCTCACCCAGTGGCAGAAGAAAGAAATTGTCACCTGTGATTTGAACCAATGGCTTCTGCTCCTGTGCGATCAGCTGACGGGCCAGCCTGTGCTGATTGGAGGCACGATGGGCACCTGCAGCTACGTCTTGACAGGCACGGAGCAGGGCATGACGGAGACCTTCGGTACTACCTGCCACGGAGCGGTACGAGCTGGTTTCCTTACAACCTTCTTTGTTAAGACGGAATCGTAATATTATGGGGGATTTAGTTGGCCACCCAGAACTGCTGTGTCAGCAATATTAGTAGACTATCGCAGGACTGTCACCAAACCAGCGATAAGAACTTACACATTACATGCTTAACCCTTGTGATGTCCTCTGGGTCAAAATGACCCAAATCAATAGCTCTTTGTGGCAGATAAAAGGCGCTAAACCTAATTCTACAGTTTACACAGACATATGATGTGCACTGCTGGCACAACAAGGTGTGAGTTTGAAACCGGAGGACAACAGGAAAAACACACATCATACACAATCAGATGGCGCCGCCAGGTGGCCAAATACAAGATTTTTGAGTACATCACGATGGTGCATACACACACACACACAAACAAACAAACAAACAAACAAAGCGCGCTCGCGCGCTGGTAAGATGTAAGAAAGTATGCTTTAGCCCAAAACAGTATATTGCTTGTTGAGTAATATACTGCTGTCAGGTTGAATGATAGCACTGGTAAATACAATAAGGTTATACTGTACAAATAACTTTTATTTAGTAGATTGCTGCAAGATTGTATAAAATGTTCTTAAGGATTTGGTATACTCTTATTTAAAACATTATGTATTTATTTTGTAATAGACTTTTTGTGCTGTCAGCACATGAAAATGGTTCCAGTGCATCCATCTGTAACTTAGCTCTAGTTGCGTATTGATGTAATGTCTTGAATGGCTTCTGTACTACAGTACTGATATTACTATTGATGTCGGATGTTCACACTCACTCACACTGAGGTCAAGGGCTTGGATTCTCCAAAGCTTAGAGCTTTAGGCAAACTATAGCAGGCTTAACCCTCGTAATGTACTCGTAATATAGTATTTAGCCACATGGCGGCGCCATCTGATTGTGTATGATTTGTGTGT
>JAODUG010004585.1:0-10485 GCA_027564795.1 Aphredoderus sayanus
AACGATACCTAAACATTCTGTTAGCCATACGGCACCAGCACTAATGTTAATAAGTTTTGCTCGTCAACAGTTTTCATTTTACATATTCATTCCAGCTTTAAAAATGGCGCCTACGCTAAAGTGGCAGCAAACCTAAAACACTTCATTATTTAATTATCATAAGCTTCAAACAGAATTCCAATTGCGGAGATTTAAGCTACTTAGCATTCAAAAACGGTACTTGTAAGAACAGTTGACAGGCCTGGCACTACAGTATTCTCGCTCTCCTTCTCTAACCTCCTTTTCTTCCACTGAAAACACACTTTCTCCGTCTGCCTAAAATCTCACTCCGTACATCCTCTCATTAATGATTCACATCACTTCCTCTGCTCCAATTAAATAATTAACAGTGCCCAGGGGAGAGAATATGTACTGCGGCACTGACATACAGTAGACACTGTGACAGTCCCTACAATTCCCCAGAGAGAGACCGTCAAGAGTGTGTACTGGACTGTCCCTGCACATCAGGGAATACGGAGGAGATGAGGGGAAGGGCAGAACAACAAAAACAACAACAACAACAACAAAAACAAGAAAATATCTAATGCATTATTGACCCGCTAAACTTGACCCAACACTGGTTTTATTAATCAAATAACCCCCCCCCCACACACACACACACACACACACACTGCCCATCCCCCGCGCACGCAGAGTCGCCTTCAAACACAACCGCCCTCTCAGCACCCTGTCAGGTTGCCTCAGCATCGCCCCGCTCCAGTTCACAGAGCTCATGAAGCAGTGGCTCCTCCACTGCAGCGCGCACGCACACACACACACACACACGCATGCACGCACGCACACACACACACACACACACACGCACGCGCACGCACACACACAGCACCTCAGTCAGTGCAGTTTCCTCTGTTCAGGACGGTGGGTGAATGCAATGAGGCTACTGTAGCACTCGTAAAGACAGTGCCTACAGTCCTCATTGACAGGAATTAAAATGCTAAATGCCCCAAAGAGCACACTAATAGACTTCCCTGTTCGACTGTTTGGAAGGGGCCGGGGGCACTGATCCCATAGAATTGCATAGAACACCCCCCCGGGCAGACCAGAAGTTGGTGCTAAACGTTAGTTAGTGACGTCACTGTCCCACAGAGAAGCTTTACGTTGCTCTATCTTTGTTAGTACTCTATTAACACTGGTTTCTCTGTTCAGGCTCTGATGTTGGGTAAAGACAATGAGGCTATTGTAACCCCCACAAACCCGCATATACTTCGAACTGACAGGAATTAAAATGCAAAATGCCCCAAAAAACACACTAATGGGAAGACATCAAAGAAGCTTAGCACATCTCACATGTTGAACCAGACCTTGTTTTTCCCAGTCTCTCTCCCACTGTAGGTCACCAGCAATCATTGGTGATGAAACCCTAATCAACACTGCAGATTAGACTTCACAGGATTAGAATGGAAAGGAACCAGTCCACTGGAAGTGACTCGACCAAAAACAGCTGTAAGGATTATTTCTGAAAGTACGCGTTCATATTGTTTTGTTTGTCATGAAAGATTCAGCTGGGATATGTGAATAAGAGATTGCCAGAAACTGTATTAAACTGAATTGATTGATTAGATTTTATTCACCAATGATCTTGGTGGGTCAGAAAATAAGGTCTGGGTCAAAAGTAGCCGGGATTCCTCTTTAAGAATTTGATGTGACCAACATTCTATTTCGGCCCTTGCCTGTTAACCTACATTTGTAATCCCTTATAACACAGATGTCCTAACTTATCTATGTGTGAATGGATGCATATTCAGTCAAGCATGCATGTTTGTAAAGTAAACAGAATGCCGATAACACTCAACTCAACTCAAAGATCATCATGAAGCAGAGGTCTGTATTAAACCCGTTCTGACAATCACACAGGCCTAATACCCCCCCCCACAAGGAAAAAGCGGGGGTTATAGTTCTGTGCAATTTGTAGATCACACAGGAGAACAGTTTGTACCCATAATGCAACACGTGACGCACACACACACACTGCTTGTTAGGGAGGATATCGTTTTATCTGCGGATGTCAGTCACACATGAGCAAAGATAGTATTTTTCTGGCCGTTGCCGTGAGAGACGGGGGAACAGTGGGATATGGTTCTGAGCCATTCTGTGCTGTCTCTCTTTGGAGCCATCTCCTGCTTGGATGCCTCGACATGAAAAGTTTGCCCCAAACTGTGACTTATTCTCTGAGCACTTTGCTGGAGTTGAGATTACCTCATAGATAAAGTGCCTTACACTTAAGCTCCTCCCTTTAAAGTTACAGACCCAGGCCTTGTCGTCAATTTCCCGCAAATGTCACCGCTAGACTCTAGATTATAAAACCCCACAACTGCAAATGGCAGTAGCAAAAGCCATTAGTGCACTATCAGAAACAGTCAACAACAGCAGCTGGCATTTATATGAAAACATTCGACAATCTCGCTTCAACCACTAGAGCAGCAATATAACAATCGCCCCTGGTGGTGTTTTGGACGGAGGGAAGGGGGAGGGGGTTCACGTGGGGTTTTGATTCCTTACTGGGGCCACCTATGCTAAAAAAAGTAACGGTCTCATTTTCGGAAGAGCTGCTTTAGATATGATGTCTTGTGTGAATGCCGTGCAATATGAGAAATGCATAAATAGGAGGTATATTCTATCTATGTGGCATATCGCCTTACATAGCTGAAAACAATCTGTTGTCCTCCCCCCCTCCTCCAGTAAAGTTGTCAAAATGTGCCTATAAATGGAGTACCTCTGCTCGTGAGGGTGAAACAGTCCCCGTAGAAATGTACCTGTATGAGTGGCACTGAATCCGCAACCCTCCCTTCCACTCTTAACGGTTAAGACCACATTTCACAGGTCGCTAGTCTGGTGCGACAGCTGTATCACAACATCAGCTGGGGTGAGGGGACATCTGAGTCCCCCACATCTCTCTCTCTCTGCCTCCCTCCCCCGGTGTATCAGCCAGACAGACCTTCAAGCAGACAACTACACACACACACAAATACACCTTCTTCAAGATATGAAATAAAGAAAGGGTTTTTCCCCCGGCGCAATCCTTAGGACTGTGTATGTACGTTTGAATGAGATGTATTGGCGCTTTTGGACGGAAGGGTTTCAGACCGATAACTGATGGCGAAGTCAAACTGGAGCTCGGGAGATCAGGAGACTAGAGTAAATGTGCATCACATAAAAACATGTTATAAAACAGGGATTTGAGTGAATAAGTGAAAAAAATTAAAGAATAAGACCAAGATAACATATTAAAATAATAAAATCAAAGATAACTTTATCAATTTGTTATGGGGCCGACATTAGTTAAATATACCTGCACTGGCACCAAAAGAGCAAATTCGTTGTTGTTTAGACCCATCCTGTAGATGCCCAGTAACTAGTTGACCAGGTTGTGCACCCATTGTGTGACAGTCCATGTCTGACGTATGAAACAATGTTTTTTGTCTCAGCCTGGCTCCGCCCCAAATATTGCTCTCATATCATTATAATATTTTTCACTGATATTATGATCTGCAAACCCTGTTTGCTTTAGCCTTCACACAGCCTCCCTGGAGAGCGGACCAATCAGAGGCCAGCCAGGGTTTGGCTGCTCCAATAGGTTACAGAGCACCCCGAGGTCTGCGCCCAGTAGGGTTCAAAGACTGTAAACAATCCCCAATTTAACGTGTCCTGCTACTTTTCACCAAGTGCATTGTGGGTCTGGTTAAACCAGGTTACAGCCAGGACTTGTCACTCCAACCCCAGCTCCCCCCCGGTTAAGCAGCAGAGTGTGTACAGGCCCACCCCAGATACAGTACACAGCAACAGTGTGTCCATTTCACAGGAGACAGAGAGGGAAAAATAGAGAGAGAGAGAGAGAGGGAGAGAGGGAGAGAGAGATAGAGAGGGAGAGAGAGAGAGAGAGAAAGGGAGAGAGAGAGGGAGAGACAGAGAGACAGAGAGAGAGAGAGAGAGAGAGAGAGGGAGAGACAGAGAGACAGAGAGAGAGAGCGAGAGACAGAGAGAGCGAGGGAGAGAGAGAGAGAGAGAGAGAGAAAGGGAGAGAGAGAGAGACAGAGAGAGAGAGAGACAGAGAGAGAGAGAGAGAAAGGGAGAGAGACAGAGAGAGAGAGAGAGAAAGGGAGAGAGACAGAGAGACAAAGAGAGAGAGACAGAGAGAGAGAGAGAGCGAGGGAAGGAGCTCACCATTGAGGAGGGCCTCTCCCTTCTCCACCTGCCTGTCCACCTCCACGCTGTAGTGCTCCGCCGAGAACCCCCGTGTGCACGCTGTCGGCTCCGCCCCCGGCAACAGCCCCGCGCCGCCATCGCCCCGCGCAACAGCCTGGGAATAAAACAAACAGAGAGAGAGAGAGAGAGAGAGAGAGAGAGAGAAAGGAGAAAACAGAAAGGAGCGATGAAAGGGAATAAATGGATCGACTACTCTGAGCATTGATCTTTGTTTTGAACCCGTGATCTCGCCGTCCTTAGCGGGAAAACCTCTTCAATCCACTTTGTGTGATGTTCGTGCGTTTCTCTGAATCGAGGGGTTTATGCGGTCTTCTATCAATTGAGAATGTTTCACAGCCAAAGGGTTCGCTGGAGCCTTTAAACCGAGCTCCACTTTGTGGCTTCTGCAAAGCCATAAGCCAAACATAAAGTTATTTATCTTATGAGTGCATCTCTGTAAAGTTATTCTAATATGTTTTTATTTGAGTACACTGTTAAGCAGTGTACTTACATTTGTGTCGAGAAGCACCCTTGTGGTTAACATCAGTATGACAACATGTGTTTTGTTTATGAGGGTTAGAGTGGCTTGCACTCTAATCCTCACCCTATAGCTGCCCCCAAATGTAAACAAAGAGGTGGGGCAGAAGATTGGGGTCCCAGGGGCGCTATAACACGATCAAGGAGGGTATCATTCATAACCCTCTGATAAATGTGCTACCTCGACTTCTTAAGCACATTAAGGTTCACTTTTGGTGAACAAAAACAACACAAAAAAAGCAGACGGAAGAACAATTAGGCCATTCATGCTGTTGGTTTACTGTTATTGTTATTCTTTATGAACGCCGTGGGATGTTTCTGTAGCTCTAATCACTGCGGCGGAATGCGAGATGAGCTTCAAATGGAAGATAAAAACCGAGTTCCCCTGCACGTGGCATCTGCCCCAGTCAGCCGAGAGCATAGCAAGGCAGCATCAATAGCTGGTTATTAATAAGACCAGCAGACAGACATAAATTAACCATCGGCGCACACAACTGGGTCAATTAATTCCGATAATTAGCGTCTAGACGTTGGGTCTCTCCCGTTGTGACGTACCAGGGCTGACACCGCCCTCTGCCCTGCTTCTCAAGCACCGCCACCCCCAAGCCACCCCGTTCAGATTTCCCCCGCCCCGATTTCCCATCCCTCCGCGAATACGCTGTGGGGGAAGTGTGGTGGAAAGGAGTGGGGGAGGGGGAGGGGGGTTTGTTAAGCTTGTGAAGACAAAAGGGATGCTGTCATCTGTCATTAGCTTCCTTCCTGTTTGGGAGAAAAGGGGCCAAATTAGTGATCTCGGGCATCAGCCTATAGTGTATCCCCTGGTAGCATGACAGCATTTTAATATCGGTGTATTCATTAACCCTGCTGTCCTTAATTATATCTAATTATGCCACCAGTGGGCGGCATCTGTGTATACTTGTGTGTGTTTTTTAATTGTCATTGCTGCGTGTATTTATTTCTTTATTCGTTATATTTGTATGTATTTGTTGGTTATTTCGTGCCTTTAAATCCTCCTGTTGTCCTTAGGTTTCAAACACACACCTTGTTGTGCCAGCAGTACACATCATATGTCTGTGTAAGATGCAGAATTAGGTTTACCGCACCGGTTAGGGTTTTTTCCAAGTGTATACCGTCAAAGCAAGGACCAAAGCACTGACATTGCCCAGGCTGAAAAGCATCTACGCCACCAGTGGGCAACATCTGTGTATGATTTTGTGTGTTTTTTAATTCATGGGGGTTAAAAACACTATGCGGCCATGGGCATGTCCAGTCAACAGACATTTTTAAGATAAAAGCGGAACGAAAACAACACAAGCAGTGCGAGAGGTTCAATTCCCTGGGTGGCTGAATGTGTAACCTGGCAGTGTTAGTGCCTTGCTCATCTAGACTCTATAGGGCAACGGTTAGGGGTTCTTCCACATGGATACAGTCAGAGCACGGACCAAAGCACTGACATTGCCCAGGCTGAAAAGCATCTACAGTACTGTGGTCCCTGCGCTTAAAGGTGGAGTCAGTGATCCAGGAGAAAGATTGTTGATATGTGAACTCAATCAAAACAAAAACACCTCTCCCTTCAATGCTATAGGCTGCTCCCCTCAGAAGCCCCGCCTCACACATTGGACACGCACTGCCATGACTGCCGTGTTGTGCGGTGCGGCCTGCACCACTTTGTTTGTGTTCCCGTTGACAGAGCCGTGGCTGTGTAGAAACACCGGATTATTTTTTCAGAGCACACAGAACAGACAGCTACCAGACCTACAGTTGGCAGTGCCACTGTCACTAAAACTGTAACAATGCCAGGGCAAACACACACACCAAGAATTAGAGACATTATAAACCAGCAAAAGATCCCAATCCATGAGTAAATTAAAATATTATACATGGGAAAGAGCTCCTATTTGACAGCAGAGCTCACATGCTGTAGAAAGCCCTGTCTATGTGGCCCTAGAGTGTGTCTAGGCACGATCTATAGTGCCAAGAGAGACCTTTGTCCACCCTGTTACACAGTCATTGTTATTGACAAACAAGCACCAACACTGTTTGTTAATAATGAAGCTGAGCTCCATCCAACCCTATCCACATTATATTTGTTAGGCGTTCGATCGGTGGCCAGAAATATGACCTTACAAATTACATATAACCCAGTAAATAATTGAATTATGTATTATATAGTCTGTGCATGGTAACAGCAAGTATTTCCCATATGCATGTGTAATTATCAAGTGGGAGGGCAAACAGCGTTTTACAACGTTAATCAATTAACGTCTTTTTATTCAACCACGAGTCACGACCATAAATTCCCCCACCTCCCACACAACCTGTTGTTAATATGGTGGACAGGGTACAGCAGGTTTTTGCATAATATCCCGGTGTCCCAGTCCGAATTCAAAGTCTACTTCCCAAGTCACAAATAATCACCCCTGAGATATTCCTCCAGGACAAGTATCCTGTTGAAGGTATAGGCTACTGTAGGCTATGCTACTGTATGTCAAATTTGACAATAGGCTACCCCGGGGCGGCTACAGTACTGTCGGTGCCGACTGCAGTGTTCAGAAGTGTTCACATGGGGGGAAAACTCGCTCGACTGTTGTTAGATCACACAGTTCCTGCGTTCTGCACACGCGAACGAGCCGAAGACGCTATGGCGCGCACACGCGGCGAATATAGCTGATCTAATGTGTGCACAAAATCAACCAAAGTCACCGAGCAGCAGACGTATTGTATAGAATAGTGGCTTTCGTTGCGATCAAATAGGCAACAAACGCAAACAGTCCGTGTGTGTATTCAAAAAGGGTATACGTGCATCCATTTGGGTAAACCTGTCCGTTTTAGCAGCCACATACTGTACGTGATCATAAGGCCACAGTCGTTGCTTCTTAAATCTATATCGATCCGTGCATTGTAGTACGCTACACAATCTGCTGAAATTACTGTTAAAATACAGTGTTTCACTGACGTGGACTCAATTGAGGTAGCAAGGTCTGTACAGTAATCTCTGAACCTGTCCTGATGTAGCCCTGTATACAGTTAGTTGCTGCAAAGTGTAATAAAAAATAAGACACTGTAAGGACAGGACATAAATAATCGACTATTAACTCCATTATATTATGATAAGCTGATTAGCGGAACCACAAATCAGACACGTTCTTAAAAAGAACGAAATATCTACCATCTGTCTGTCTCCTTATATACTGTATTTTTAATGTTAGACTGGAGATGGGCTATTAGTATAAGACAGTTACCTGAACCGCTGCAACGATCACCAAAGACGTAATTCCGAAAAGATGCATGTTTTCCAAGCCGACCTTTGAATCAGATAGATTCTATTTCGCTTTATTTTCGTTTGCCCCCGTTGAATCACGGGCGAGCACAAAGCAGCCTTCCGTTCTCCTCTTCTCCGTGTCTAATCGGTTTACCGGAGCACACTCTGCCTGGTACTGAGGTTGCCGGACTGAGTCACTTACCCCACTACCAGCAGCGCCGACAACATGCTTCACTGTGTCCCCCTAGCGGCAAGAGTCCTCACTACGACACCCTAAATGTGCTGTGTTTCTTCCTGTCAGCTCGTACACATATATAAACACACACACACACACACACACACACACAGCTTATCTCTGGCACAAAAAGCCCAATGTATGTCGGTCTGCAAGAGGGGGATGGGGGGACACAGGTAAAGAGCACACACTAATCAAAGATTAGTGTTATTGTTTAAATGAACCAATCACGCTCGGTTGTTGATGGTACAAACGAAAATGACAGAGATCTATAGATATCTAGGCCAGCAAGTTCATTTGGGGATGCATTATTATTCTGATAACCATGTTTGCAGTGTCAGATTCACTGTCAAGATTTAAGCTTGTCCTGATTAGAGAAAACTGCAGCCTACATGTACCGTAGCTTAGTCAAGGAGATATTTCCATCCATGATACGTTGCATCACCATCTATTCTCTGAATCTTCTGAATGTAAACAAGAAGTAGGTCAATAATTGCTTCCAGCAACCTAACAGTTACAGGTAACCTGTGGTATTGTTTCTGTTGTTGAGACAAAACCTTGGGAATTTATTTCACATGATCGTGCGACAAGATGACACTCTAAGGACATGTAATAAATAAAGCAGGAACTCACTGTCCTCATTTACTGAAGCACTCAACTGGACTCTGACTGGCTGAGATATTTATCAAACCGGACTTGAGCGGTTTTGTATGGCAGAGGTCCAGGCTTGTTAGCAACATGAAACAATGTGGACCTTGTTGCGTGGTGAGGCAGGCCTCTCAAGGACCTAACATGGTTTAAAGGTGGAGTCAGTCATTCTGGAGAAAGATTGTTGATACTGTATTTGAACTCGATCAAAACAATGTATGCTGTACAATTAGAATTGGTGCCTTTAATCTGACATGAAGAGGTAAATGGTAGTTGGGTCATTTTGACCCGGGTGACAACAGGAGGGTTAATAGGGCATTGCTAACTGCCGGTGTCTGACACACATCGATGCCAAGGTTTAGAACGTGGTTCTAACTCTTCTAATGTTTAGTGTGACATCTAGTGGTAGGAAATCAAATAGATTAACTTTAATTAATTTTAGTGGTTCTATTAAGGACCACAGATTAGATTAGATAGATAATCATTTCAAGTATATCCATACATGAGTTGACATTCTATGCACATTCCGAATAGTTTGAGATATTCAGAACAATATTCAGAACAGTAATGTTAAAAAGTGGAATATACCTCTTATTTTTTTAGATTTGGGCATTGAGTGACAGTTAATGATTTTTTTAAGTCTGTAAATGTCAACCAGCGAGGCTATCTTACTTCAGAGGAATGGCTTGTTCTATCCTTCCACAAAAGACTCAAAACAAGGGAAGTGAATGAAAATGCAACCTAAAGCAACCCACAAGTGGCTTACATCTCTGGGAATTGGTGTGAAAGAAAACCTAGCAAGACATGTTGTGTTTCCCCCTGAACTTAGACGTTAACACCTAGTCTCATTCTTATGGACACAATGACAGCGAATGTGGGTGCTTATAGTATTTAGCTTGGCCTGTCCCATCTTGCCGAACAACTACTGCTGTTTCACACAAAAAAACATGTCACTATATGTGCAATGCTTGACATAATCCTCCCATAAATGTCACACCCAACACAACATTTAGAAAAAGACAAGAACTACAAAGTCAAGGAATCGTAATCACGTACTTATAACATGTATAATGACATGTGATGGTATCATGTCAAGTCTTATTGCAGCAAAACAAACATTGATTTACAGTTCATATTCATTGTCTTATAAGACTAGCCTAGCTCCACCCAGCTATTGCTCTCAGTTTTCGCTGAGGTCAGGAGACCCTGTTTGCTTTCGCGTTTGCACAACCACCCGGCGGACCAATCAGTCAACAGTGGGTGTGGCTAAATGCAATGATGTTGAAGTCAAACGTGTGTTTAGAAATGGTGGTAGAGTTAGACTAAGCAACTCTATCAATTGATTGGTTAAAACGCTGTCCAATCGTTTCAACATTAACCAGAGATCATTGGAGACATTTGTTTTGTTGCATGTTCTCATGTTTTTGTATTGGTTGTTTACATTAGACAGAAAGACAGAAAGACTGAAGCCTGTTAGTAACAGCCTTCAGTATTGGGTGTGTTCATAATGCATACTGTGTTAGTAACAGGCTTCAGTATTGGGTGTGTTCATAATGCATAC
>JAODUG010004586.1:10097-30038 GCA_027564795.1 Aphredoderus sayanus
GAGCAGCTTTCGAATGGAAATGTTGAGGCAGGACCCAACTGTGGAGAAACAGATCTGGTGTAGTTTCATTAGGCCTAGTGAATTACTTGTGTGTTTCCCCTTGCCAATCACCATCATACTACTTTTTGTTTCTGTTAGTTTGAATCTGAAGCTTAAAAATGAATTTCTGTATAGTTTTTGCATGTACAGTACATTGCTCATTCTCTGTCACTCTCTATTTCTTTCTGTCTTTGTCTCACTTGCACTCCATTCCTTCTAGTCCTGACGGAGCTGCAAGACAGCGAAGATTAAACAGATCGTTGCTTCAAAGCTAATTAATGTAATCCAGTAGCGCTTGCAGTCTGATGATGGGTCTTTCATATCTGGGGAATGACCATCTCTCATCAAAACATTTAGTCAACAGGAACTTTCTGAACAACCTCCCAGGGATTCAGTCAGGGCAAAATAACTGACTCGGGCTGACCCGAATACCATTTTACAGGTTTCAAATGCTCGTTGGTATTTCCAAACGAATATTCGAATACTCGGTCTCAAAAACTCCAATTAAAAACATGGGAACATACAGGCTTTGTGTACGACTGTACTGTACAATAGCAGGTTGGCAGTACAATCGCTTTGACAGACCAATAACATACTGTAGTTAAAATGTTAGTCAACTACTAATAGTCACTTATGCATACTCGTAGCAAAGATATTGGAATAATAATTTTCACTCAGTCTCACTGCTCATAAGTAGTATCCTCCAATACCGTACAGTTTAGTCCACTGAGCAGTAACGGTCAAAAACAATCTTACATTGGCAAAGGTCTAGACAATCCAATCCAGTAAAATGTTTAGTCCAAAACTCATTATTATAAATACTGCAGGGATTGCTGTTGCATTAATTTCATATTCACCGGCAGACATCCGTATGTTGGCATCTCATAATACATATTTAACATGTACATTTAAAGCACCACTTCGGAGTTGTGTGGTGCCTGGTGTCGATAGGATCTCTTTGCTTACTGAATCTCTTTGCATGTGGCTGGCGCCCTCTGCTGGCATTAGGAAGTCAGTGCACTGGGTCAGTTTGACCCAGACAGCAGGAGGGTTCATCAAAGGGCAAGTACGCATACTTGCCCTTTGTATTATATTATACTTATATTAGATTTATACATACAAAGGACTGATCATGATGCAGTTGGTGCAATAACCACATAAGAGAAAATAAGCATAATAAAGGGTCATGTCAAAATGTAGAACTGCTATAAGAGACTGTTGCATAACTAGGTCACTGGTCAAACCTGTGCTAAAACCACATTTGTCCATCACTACTCACCTTGCAAAAAATGGCTGCCACTTCTACACTTGACTGGCCAATTGTTTAGAAGCTGCCTCCAACAAGAACATCAGTTGAAATGTGTATGTCTGTGAGATGCGTGGGCAAGGCTGCTGGGGGAATACGGTGAGTCAGTTCAGTCCCTAACTTGACTGACCTGGCAAGACGTAGGTTCTCTGTCAGGCTGGATACTAATCAGTGTCACGCAGGAGAAGTGTGTGTGTGTGTAGGAGAGAGAGTTGTATACAGTAAGTCAGATGTATTATGATTTCTTATAACGGAATGTAGACATCAAAAAAAAACATGATGATATGTTGACTGGGCTTTGTTTTCAGCAGTTGCGTATTGAGGAGCAAGTAGGGATTAGGCACCTTGGTCAAGGATGCATACAGAAAGGCTGGGCAGGTTGAAGATCAAACCCAAGACCTTTGGCTGGGAGTCCACCACTCCAACCATTAGTCTATCCTGTCCCTGTTGTGTGCAGACATGTCAGTGACTTTGTTGGTATGCTAGTGGGCACTTGGTAAGAAGTCATTTTGTGCCCTTCATTTCTTGATTTCTATCTCCTTTAACAAACCATGAACAGTGCACCAGCGTGCATTTAGCAGTCTGCTCAGCCATCAGCCTCAGAGCCACTTAAAGATCTAATCAGCCGCAGCTTTCAAATTGAAAAACCAAGTCACCATATTCTCTCTCCCTGATGACAGTGGACCAGAAGAGTTTAGGTCAAGGTTCTCCTGATAGCATCTCCTCTTGTCCTGAATTCTGAAGAAAGTCAAATTGAAAAGAAGACCTCCCTCCAGTCTCCCCCCTTCCCCCAACTAAGAAGTGTGCACTAAGATATCAATCACTCAGCCCAGGCAGACTCGCTGACAACAAAGCTTCCTAGCAAAAAACTGTGTGAGATATGTATCCTGTTGATCTGGCTATCCATAGAGTTTCTGAGCTTGTGTCAATCAGCATTTAGTTGACTGACATTCATTTTTGTGGCCTCTTCTTTTCAAAGCTAATCTGGATACCTCCTCGTATTCATAGAAGCGTCTAGGTCTAGTTGAGCTAGTGAAGGTTTAAAACATGCTGTATTCTTACCTACAGTATATGTACATGTTTGCTCCTCTTAAACACATATATTGGTGTCTAGATACTGTTTCAGCAGCTACTAAATGTTTAAATGTACTGTTACTTATTCTATATTGTTCTCACTTGATTAAATTATTCCTTTGCATTTTATTTTACTGTACAGTATATATGGCTTTATATATGAGCTACATGGTTTATACTAATCATTTCAGTATTTCTTTTCTCTGCATTTCTTAATGCAAACCATGGCAGCTGTTCTGTGACAGGCAGTGATAAATTGATTACATAATGCATCTGATTAAGAATTAATGAATTACATTTCTTTAACTATCACTTTATCTGTACCGCCTAATGGGTTGGCATTTCAGGAAGGCATTCAAACAAAGCTAATCTCTCAGACAATTACCAAATAATACTCAAAACCATCCTGATTATGTTATCTAATGGCCGTTTAATGAAACTAGTCTATTCTATAATCTAAGTATTCTATATTTTATTCTATTTAAGTGTAAAGTAAGATATTAAATCAAAGCAGAGCAAAGTTTACCCCTTAATTGTTTTCTTTTTTAATTTGTCCAGACTGAGCCATCAGGTTTATGCAATATGCATGATGTTGTGCACTCCCTTCACAGTGTATTCTTTCCCTTCTGTGTTCCCCAGTACTTTGTGCTGCTGCTGTGCATCTTCCTGTTAGAGATCCTGGCTGGTATCCTGGCCTACATCTACTATCAACAGGTAATCCCTTCTCCCATATGCTATCCCATGTAGCTAGCTGTCAGTAGAAGACTGACACATGTATTACTTGTATTAACATGATGCATGTACACGGAGACCAGTTAATTCAAGACAAAATAGCTAAACAGTATGCTTACCTTGACTATATACATGTAGAGCCAAGGGCCATGACATCTTGAGGTTGGCTCTGCAAGACTGAAGAAGGGAGGATAACTTCAACATCTCTTTATGACATTCTTAAGAAGAAGAAATCATTCTGAGATCAAAGTTTGTTACATATACACATTTGAGAAAAGTGTGGCACCGGTGGTGGCAGTAAAAATAATACCACATGTTTTGAATGGGGAATTGGTCCACTGGCAACTACTAATGCTCTTGCCGCAGAGCCTTTTTTCTAGGCAGTGTATACATTCTAACCACCATGGAGTGAAGCTACTAATTAGTGTTTATAATGGCTGGTAGCTTGTGAGATTAATTAATGTGAAGTTGCACAGTCATCATTGTACTTTCATACCCTTTTCATGACACACAAGCACTGTGTAGTCATGAGTTCATGAGTTCATTGTCTCTCTCCCTTTCTTGCTTTCTCTCGCTCTCTAAACCTTTTCCAGTTGGGTTTCTTTCTGAATGATGTCTTTTATCTTCAAAGCCAGTTTCTTCCATTCTTCCTTCCTGAATAAGGACGGCCTTTTGTTCATTCCGTGCATTTCATCCATGGTTGTGAGGAGTCTACTGTCATTTATGTGATTATTTCTAAATTTGTCCTGCGTTTCTTTCTATCCATTGTAGCACTATGCACCAGCCACGAGAGCGGAGGCTATATTTTGATTAATGCAGTGCTATAAGTGTACCTGCTATGCTAGCAGTCGCTGCCCCACCTGGGTGTTTCCACATGGCTGGCTGTTTCAACTCTCCAGGCACTGCCTCAGTCCTCATTGCTGTCGTCTTGTTTCCCTTGAGGTCCATCTCTGTCACTCATTCCCCTGATGTCTCCTTCACGCTTTGATTTGCAACGGTTTCCCAGCTGGCTTGTTGCCATAGAAACTGAGCGCCCAGACCTCCTGTTCTTCCCCAGTGCCACGATTCTGCCACGGGTCTAGCGAACTAACACATTGACTTCCTCTGCCTTCACCCCGACTCATCCTTGCTGCCCTGCCATTTTTTTCTTCCTTTCTTATTTATATATTTTTTAATACACCAAATGTCTTGTCGAGAGTGTCTTTGTCGATCTGTATCAGCTAGTGCCTCAGATACTTTGTAATGAATGCTTGGGGAGCAGTTGCATATCCAGCTACTGCAGCTAATTGCGGTTATTATCTTTGCGGAGATTATATTTTCTGTGCTGTGGTGTGCTGGTCACACATTGCTCCAAGGCTGTCTCTTCCCTCTATAATGATGTGCTGCTTGTACCACAATCCACTCATTATTGCATTTTCTGTGTGTGTGTGTTGGTGTGTGTGTCGGTGTGTGTGTGTGTGTGTGCACTGATGAGCAGCTTAATGAGGAGCTAAAGCTGAACTTGAGAGACACACTGGTTAAGAAGTACCAGCAGAAAGACCAGGACCATGTTACCAGAGCTGTGGACAAGCTGCAACAGGAGGTACCACTGAACCATGTTACCTAAGCAGCTTTAATTGTATCTTATTGATTCGTGCAAATTGCATGTTGCTCAATATGGATCAGCTGTCTCATTGTCCTGTGAGAAAGTGTCCATTTACCTACCCGGTTGTTTTGCTGTCTTTTCTCTTGGTTGAAGATGCCATTTGTTAACCACCCGTGTACTGGAAATAAGCTGGGCTGTCATGAGCTCAGCTGCTGTTCTCTAGTTGTATTTGATTTGGAAATGTTATCACATCACACTCGCTGTTCCCCTCCTCCTCCACGTCTAGTTTAAGTGCTGTGGGAGCAACAGTTCGTCGGACTGGGCCGATAGTGCCTGGGTCCGCTCCAGTGACGCCGAGGGACGGGTGGTGCCCGACAGCTGCTGTAAGACCCCGTCCAAGAACTGTGGCCACAGGGACCACCCCTCCAACATCTACAAGGTGGAGGTGAGAGAGCACCACCTCTGGGCCTGTTAAATTGTATTTGAAAAATATCCGTTTACTTTTCTCTTCCATTTAGTAAAGCCAATATGCAAGACACTGGTGATAATTTAGACTGCCAATGCCAACTGTGGACTGTTGCAGTGTAAACAAACAGTTCTCCAGTTTTCTCCGCCTTCCCTTTTAGGGTGGATGCATCACTAAGCTGGAAAACTTCATCCTGGAACACTTGAAGATCATTGGAGCAGTGGGCGTTGGGATTGCCTGCGTACAGGTGAGTTTGAATGGCCGTGGGATAATAATGACTTTGTTTGGATAGATGAATGCATTCATGGTGAATACTGTCTTTTCTTCTGCCTGGTGCCCACAGGTGATAGGGATGGTGTTCACCTGCTGCCTATACCGAAGTCTAAAAGCAGAACCTTACTAAGAGGAGAAGTGGATGAGAGAGAAGGTAACATGACTTCACCCAAGTAGCCCTTATGTTTATTTCTTTGCCATGCAAATATGGGGTTTAAATTGAGCAACAGAAATACACACCGATAAGTAGGCTGTTTTTCTGTTTTTGACAAGCAGTGGCAAATGTAAATTCTTTTTAAAAATGTATTTTTATTTAAGCACTCAAACAACCTTGGTCTCAAAGATCAAAATAGTCAGGGAATGCTTGATCTGTGGCATTTACATACTGGATTATTTGATTTGATTGGATAGTGTATAATTTAGATGCATTCACATTTTATTTTCAACCCATGTGATTTGTCTCTGAGTAAATCTGTGGTTTTTCAAAACACTTAACCTCTTTCCTTTCCTGTTGAGTTAATCACATGTAGTCCACCTCTAGGGCTCAGTACAGCTATGTGTAATTTCCTTAAGTTGCTGCCAATCTTTTTTTATTTTATTTTTTTAAAATGTTTATATATATATATATATATATATAATTATAATTATAATTATTTTTTTCAGTAACACATGAGGTACTAATAGTCTTTCCAACAATAAGTGTATATCTGGCACTTTGGCCTTTTCTTGTCCTACCTCTTCCACCCTAAACCCTTGTCAATAGCAGGCTGGTAGCAGCCACAGTAAAGGGTTGCCCAAGTACCTTGTTCAAGGACGTTATGGTGGAGGTTGATATGTGCGCAGTGCATCACTATCAACTTCTAAGTCAGGTGTGTGTGTGTGTGTGCGTGTGTGCGCGTGTGTGTGTATAATGTCAGTCCCCACACTGTTTCTAAAATGATTAGTACATTGCTATGAATTGCGTATAAATTCATGATGAGTAAAGCAATCTAAAGCAATTTTAATGGCATTGCTCATGAGACTGTGCCTTTGTTTTATTGACTTTTTATACAAGGGTTTTATTTACTCATGCCAAAGTTGTCACTTGTAAACCTTGTTTATGTATTTGTTTTAAACATTTGATTGTATTTAATAGTCTAATGGGACAAACTGATTGTCACTCAAAATACTGGTGTTTTTTCCAATGTGTGATTGAGTGAAATCACTAAATGAAACAAAACCTGCTGTAATGTCCTGTCTGTGATAATCAAGGAATTATTATAGCTTGAATAAACACTGCTCAATACAAGTTACATTCATGTTTTTTATTTTGCAACCAACAAGTGAGTGAATGGACCATGCCATTGTGCACACCAAAAATATATCCTATGGTAATAGCCTATGTTCCTGGGTATTGACCCGTATACAGTTGGTCAAAGCTTTGAGCTGCATTAGTGTATTAATCCAAAATCAATTCCCTAATGTTACAGTTCTGTGGTTTGTGTTTACTTGGGATGTGAACCAAATGCATTGTAGTCATTGTAGTCTCTGGAGCTGATGGAGAATGTTGCATACATTCTATGACGTGCAATGTGTACATTATGTATCGTATGAAGTAGCCTACTCACTTGTTCTCAAGCTGGCTTGCTGACCTAAGAGTGTTATCAGGTCAGTATTACTAGCAATTACTATATGTAAACACAGGGAGGCAGCACCCAGCAGACTTTAGCACCATATGCTTTCATGCTGATGAAAACAGCTGCTATTTGGTGAGTAAAATATTCCTAGCATCCTAAGGCCCAGTATGATGAGCTGCTTTGTATGCAGGTCTGGGTTTTCTGATTAACCAAATAAGAAAGAAATGCAATTAATCACGAGGCTCACCACACAATAGCCAAAACAAATATATTACTGAATGAATTTGGTTATTTAATTTTGTTGTTTGCCATTCAATGCTGTGCTAAGACAAGACTAGAACATGATGACATTGAACCAATGGCAACCATTACAGTAACTGCTTTTAAATGTTGTCTAGTGGATTTGTTGGAACAGTTAACAAGCCAATTCTTGTTCTATGAAGGAAGTCTTTGTTCCTTTTGTGTTTCATAGTATCATAGAATCATGTAGCTGACTCATGCCTTGCTAAATTAGTGGCCATAAAGTCAGAGAGGAGAAAGACAGCAGAGCCATTCCCGTTTGAGTCAAAGTAGTGCAACACATGGTGTTTAATAGGCAACGTTTCCAAGGTGCAGACATCTGTGGAATGCAAGCTGTCCGGCCCATATCTTGACACAGATCATTACTGTTGCTTGTTGCCCAAATGAGAGAAAATATGTATTTGTAATAGGCATTATCTTTATCCCTGCTAGTTAAATCTAACGGATGTCCAGCTACTGTAAAAGCAGCCCAGTAAAAGCAGCATATTAACAATGCTATGTTCATACCCTTTGAGAAATATGTTTTAGAATATTGACATAACTCAATGTAAATGTTCTTATACACTACATCTTTGTCTAGTGAGTGATGACACGTACTATTTTGAGTGGGACCCTTACGCGTCCTTTCGCCTTTTGTTTTTTCTCTGGAAGGTCGTTTTGATTTCTTTGGCGGCGATACGGAACAAAGACAGCCGCAGCACACAGTTGTATAGTTAGTCTGTGGCTGTTGACAGGAGGAGCATGCAGGCATTGGCTCTCAGCAGGGTCACCCAAAGGCAGGCTAGGAAAGGAAGGGTCAAGTTTGTACACACTGCAGGAGACTGTAAGACATTGTCCTCAAGGAGGAACTGTTGATTTTGTCTGAGGCACTACTTTTGCTTTATAGGGCTAGATACATATTTTGGTTTTCTCGCTTCTGGTTGCGACAAATCTATTTTTAGATATTTTCTAATCTAAATTGCCATATTAATTGTTACAGGCTATGTTAAACACAGATATGTAGTTTTAATTTTACACCAAACATCTCAACGTCATTCAGTGTACTCAGGGTAAATGTCCTTGGCTATTTCATTTTCATTCAAACCCACACACACACACACGCACGCACACACGCACACACACACACACACACACACACTGTATGTGTGTGAACCTAATCTTGTACAGTAGATGGCAGCAACACCCTTAACCAATCTGTCTCAATGGAAAAGGCTTTGTTTTACCTGTCAATGGCCTGCCAGCTAAAATTTAAATTAATTGAAAAATCTGTCTTGAATAAATGAAATTCCATTGTAAATGTGTATTAGGATGGGATTCTCACTGTCTGACCTTTTATAGGTAATATCCTCCCTGCACATGAATATTGCCCAAAATTGGCAATGGTCTCGCACCCATGATACCTAACACATTTACACAAATAATCCTACCTGGAATGAAATCCACTCTGCCAAAGGGATTACACTTTAATAGACACTGAAAGGAAAACACTAATCGAAATATATAACAAACATGACACCGTCTTTGTCATGAACCTTGTTAAACCTTATTTAACACAGTACACGAATAGGCATTTTTGTTCAGCTTGCTTGGTCAGGTTGTAAATTGACTTTCAAAACATGACTATTTTTGCACTCTTATCTGTTATTAAGCGCTGACTTCACTATTTTGGCAGGGGGTTGCTGATTATGTAAGTCATTTACATTCCCTCTAATTCAAGAGTGACTGGCTCAGTGAAGAGAGAGACGTTGAGCCTCACTTTCAAGCTCCCGGCAGGCCGATTCCGAAGGGCATGACTTCTGCGAGAAATAAAACCTCTTTTCAATCATTCCGTTTCCATGTGCTGGGTTTCACAACATGTCACAGGTGGGTGAGCCTGCTTAGGGGTAAAGGTCTTTTTGAGGGACCAGCAAGGGTTCATATCCCAGTACGGCAAGTACAGTATTCCAAATGACGTTACTTTCGCATAGTTGCCTGCTCCCACAAAGCATCGATGGTCAACATCTGGCTCTCCATTCCAGTGCTTTCCGGGTCATCTGCCAGGCAGAAGACATTATGAATCCTGAGGAGGTTAGTTCTTCAAGGTGCTCTGACCATCTGGAAGTTGGTCTTCATATGGGGGTGTGGACATTTGGTGCTTGGAGGAAGTTGTCAGTGTATCCAAATAATTTGTACTTGTTAATTAACCAAAATAAATCGCAACTGAATCCACGGTATGATCCAAGAAAAATATACGTTTTTGTGTGTGTGTGCCTGAGCTTCCTTTATATTTACATAATGGAACAAAATGTATACGTGTATGTGTAATAGTCAGTATCTGTCGTTTGTGTACTGTAAGATGTGACAGTTGCATACATACTGTACCAGGTTGTGTTAGAGATGATACTTCTTTACCTGCTCAGTTCAGGTAATGGTACTCTAACCCTGCCCCACCCAATCAATCCCATAACATGACGAACTGTATTGACCCACCACATTGTGCCTGGCTGAATCACAGCCCCACCCCACATCCCTTGATAGGTGCAGAGGAGGGGGGAGGGGGGGGGCATGTTGTTCTTGTGTTATTGAGAAGGGGAGGGGGGGTGGGGGGATGTGAGTTGCTGGGGCGGAGCTGCCATTTGTCACCGTCGCCTTGGTGCCCGGCTGTCATCGCCCGCCCGCTTGGCCCTGCAGCCTGGCCCTGCTGCAGCAAAGGCCTCTGGGAGCCTCTCCTCTCACTGTGTGCGTCTGCCGCGCAGAAACACTGTTGCTCCCCATCACAGGAATGGGGGAGGGGCATTACAGAAGGAGGAGGCATCACCATAACTACCTGTGCTTAACAACAGCACACTGGCAGGCACATGTATGCGTGCGTACGTGTTAGAGAGGGGGGAGAGAGGCTCTCTCCCCTTCACAACACACTGCAGACACTGGTCCTTCCTGAGGCTCCTTCCTCCACATGATTCATCTCCCTAACAAACAGGTCAGCAGGGCAACATGCTAATGAATGAATGAATTCAACGAGGCGCTGAATTAAATGGCAATCGCAAGCCGGGCCTGGGATGTCTCAGTCAAGCTGTCTCTCACATTAAGGTTATGTAACTGAAGACGAGGACATGCATGTGCATGTGATTTCTAATGCAGGGAGCTAGCCCAGTTTCCTTTTTCGGTTCCTATTTTCGTTCGTTCGGTTCGTTTTAGGTTTACCGAGGTGTGTTTATCTTTCCTTGTTTTTGTCTTGTGGGTCTAGTTGGTCGTCGTGTGTTGGTCATCTGTTTTCGGTATATACCTACTGTATAGCCAACACATTTGGAAATATTTATTTATGCATAGTTTGTATCTAGATAATTTGGATGATCTGGAAAACGGATAATCTCTGAATTGAGTAACAATTTAGTTCCGTTACTTAAAAATATGAATCAATCTTAAATATAAACTTACTGTAGCCTATTTGTTTTCTGACAGCTTTCAAAAGTTGTATTGATGTTATACATTTTAAAATGCTGTCAGGATGATTTATGGTTTGTCATTTTCCATGCAGAAACACAATTTAGTCTTTGAAAACTTCATTAAAATAACATTGCTTTCACAAAATATGCATCCTGATTATTTGTGCAGATCTTGCTCAGCAACCTGAATATAGCTTAAATGTCAGACTAGCTTTTAACAGATAAGATCATATTGGCACTTCACTGTCACTGCAACAGATAGACCTTGAATCTATGCCCATTTTTACCTTCTCTTGTGATACATCTTATACCTGGTTGGTATATGAACAAGTCCTGCTATGCAGAGAGTGCAGCTATTTATTGTGTATTTGTGCTATGCAGTGGAAACAGGGAGGACCCTCAGTGACATTTACAATAGGTTGTTGTTGTTTAATCCATGGCTTTTGTCGTGTTAGTACTGTACCTTTGGGGCTGCCAGCTCTAACGGCATGCAGGCCAAAGGAGACAGTCCAGGAGCAAAGAGGGAGTGTATATGTGTGTTTGTGTAACTGAAAGAGAAAAACTGGGCTTTCATATTTGGGTCTGATCTAGTGGTAGTTCTATTATTTCAACATGTGATATTTCTTTTGGCAAGAGGCAGTGTAGATACACAACCCAATGTCCCCCACATGAAATTGTATTCCATTCCCAGACTTCAAACCACAGGCTCATTCTCAATAGTGTTATATATTAAGACTTTAACATACCTTTTGTTTGCATTTACCTCATCTTGTGAGTCAAGACCTTCCCTCCACTAAGATAAATATCAGTGTTACTGCAGGGTGCATTATACCATATCAATCACTTAACAAAATGCCATCCAGTTACTTGGACATGCAGTTGTGTGTATTGTATCTACATGCTGCTTAAGGCAGGCTATTAACTGCATATTGGAGATGCATACTGTTATGAAGTGGAAGGAAATGTGTCATGTGTGATGTTTCTTTTGATTCCCCTGCATTATTCTATATTTCTCTTAAAAAAAAAATTAACAATATAGAGATCATTACTGAAATGAAGATGAAATCAAATTTAACGCTGTGACTCATATTTCATATTATATTGTCACTATCCATAAGTCTCACTGGATGATGCATTAATGACTTAGCGTAGCATATAAGGTCCCTTTAGAACAACTCGAATGACATACTACAACACACACACACATATCCAGGCCATATAGGGTCCCTGAAGGAATGGTATTAAATAGCTGTAATATTAAACAAGTGGACGGCAACACAGCTACTATAATGATATCTCTGTGCTTCTCTGTGAGCCTGGATGCTCAGATGTAGGTCACACTCTGATTCATAGTGGAATCATCCTCACAGAGCAAATTGCCAATATGGAGACAACAAGCGTGCGAGGGCTATACAAGCCAGTGCAAGGCTTTACTTTCCCTCTCATTGCGTCCCCCTCGACCCTCTCCATCTCCATCGCTATTGGTGTCTCGCTCTGTCTCTCTCGGTCATTCTCACTCAGCATGCAGCTCAATGCACCCACCGTTTTGTCCGCAGCTCTGTGTAGTCATCCTATCTGGCCTGACAACAGGGCTCCTTATGATGCTCTGTTCAAAATCAGTTAGGCCGGCAACACTGACTCATTTGAGAGGCATCTGACGATAATAGCATTGTTCTTTGTTTACTACATGTTTAGTCCCGAACTGGTCAGCAGACAGACTTATCTTGGTTTCAACAGGCTTCAAAATATATCAGCAGGTACGATCTGAAACATGTGTGCTTCCGTATCTCTCTGTTGTGTGTTCTGGTGGCAAAGAACTGATTATCTCTAATATGTTACTTTTATTTACTTATTTTACTACTAACTATTTTACTACTATTCTACAACAAATTCTACTTAGTGTAACACATCTTTGCTTAACAAGTCCTGTTTTAACATAAATTGTGTTGTGTACCTAACATTGTTCTTTGAGACCCCCTTAGTCTTACAGTAATATAGTTTAGTGAGGATGAGAAATTACTTCTAACACAGGGAGGTCACTGTAACACACAAGGCTTGCCATCACAGTACCTGGGCAGGATAGTCTAGTGGTCTGGGTGGACTCCCAGCCGGAAGGTTGTGGGTTCAAGTCCCAGAGCTGGCCTACTGTAAGCATCCTTGAGCAATTTGCCCTACCCTCTCACCTGCTCCTTGTAATACATGTAATTGTACTCATTGTAAGTCGCTTTTGGTGTGTAAAGATTCCAGAAATATTGGCCATGGTGGGAATTGAAACAGTTAACCCAGCAGTGGTGTTGCTGTCTCTTCTTTAGCCTACAGCCTATAGTTGACCGCATCATATTCCTTCTCGGGCCACTGACGTTCAATTGGATTTACATCCAGCCCCTGGGTACAGCACTGTAAAATAAATGTTTAAGGCACTATTCCTAGACATTCTTGGTCTGTCTGTTACATTATTCTACTAAGAAAAAATACTCAGAGGGTGTGATGAAAAGATTTAATATATCATAAATATAACCCAAAACAAGTGCTTTCATTAAACATTCAAATGTGCTATGAAAACAGCCTACACCACCAGCCTACAATGACAAATTGTTTCCCCATATAGCTATGCCTTGAAAATAGTAACTGGGATAACAAGGTGTTTTTATAGCCATCTGATTTCAAATGTATTCAATCTGTGCCAAACTGCAACTGGAGTGTCTTGTTTTGCTATAAAACGATATTTTCATTGGTTGTCATACAGCACGCTTTGTGTCAAGATACCATTATATTGACTGCCTTGACTGTGTGTGTGTTTGTGTATGTGAAATTCACTGTAGGATTTATAGGACTTTAAAAGGAAATCTTAATTAAAATAAATACTAATGTTTTACTGTCATAATACATTATTTTGATTGTTAAAAACTATTCTTTAACTTTGTATTATTGTGTGAATGATCTAGTGTGTTATTGTAAACCATTTTCAAGTTATTTTAGCTTTTAGTTACATACTGAGCATGTATTTTGCAGCAGCCATCCATCCAGAAGTCTAGTATTGGATCATTCCAGACAATGCTGTATGGATGGGGTTTGTCCATGAACCATACTTCCCTAATAATGACAATCCTGTAATGCTTTCAAGGCTGTCTTTGCCCCCATCTACACAGGTAGATTAAGGTGCAATAATTACTAGTGTTTCATGCACATTTACTATGCAAAATGTTTGTATTTTTTTATCCTACACACATAGTTGAAGATAAGTTCATTTTGTATCCTCCTACCTCATACCTTTCCCGTAAAAATGGGACATAATGTCCTGGTGAACCAATATTAAAGCTAGATAGACTGTTTTCATCCTGTGTGGACTGATTAATCTGAGTGGATATGAAACAATGAATGATGAATAACAGCCATTTAGCAGATGGGTGCAGTGCTCTTGTTCCAAATAAAGATACAGGAGATTGGCCACAACAAAGACCTTCACATACAATCCAGACTGTTTGCGTGAACTTCTGAGTCAGAGGCAGGATGCTTCAAAGAAATAGCTAGATTTTCAGCAGACATAATGTGTTTTAGATATACATTTTCAAATTAGTTTTAAGATATATAAACATTAATTTATCACACTTGTAATTAAATGGCTGTTCTTTTAGCACTGTTATTTCAGGGTGACAATGTATTACACAATCCCACAAGAATGTTTTAAGCATTGTGATTGTTCAGACATGTCTAAATATAAAGTAAATAAAATGCTCAAAGAGGCATTTGCTATTTGGCACTGGGTATAATTTTTGTCCAGATCCAAATTTAGGGGCTTAATATCTTGTGCATTTGAATGAGCATATTTTAACTGATAACGCTATTCTGTACATTGTGCAGATTAGCTTTCTTTTGCTAATGCACATGCATGCATATATAAAAATAAACATAAACTTAGATTGCTGAGTCTGCTAAAGAGACTATAGGGAGGCAGGAGAGAACTGGAGTAAAATGGAGCTGGAGGCCAAGCTTAAAACTGTGTCAAGAGGCACAGCATAGTTCCCCTAGTAAGACATTAAAATGCTCTGCTCCCATCATGTCTGTAAAGTGATGTCGTCATCACAAATAAGCTCTAGTAACACATAGTTTGGGGCACTGACACAATAGAATTCAACAGAACATGATTGTCCACCACAAAATGTCCTTAATGATCCACTATACATATAATCTATTACTGTATGTATAGGGTTAGTGTATTGTGGGGTTTACTTACTTATTCTGAGACATTTAGGTGAACCCTAATTTTGAGCCCAATAGGCATACCATTTACTTTTTAATGATGTCCATGGTTGTTTCTACATATGTTGTATGTTGTAATGTTATACTGTGCTTTTATAACAGCATTATTCTCAACTATCCTGAGTGTTGAATCCAGTGTAGAAATGGCATAAGAAGCATTTCCCTTCTGGCCACCAGGAGAGAGCAGAGTCAGCAATGCCTAGCGTGGCAAGGCTGGAAAGAAGGTTCTGGTGGTTCACTGTGATTCAAACGCAGCACACAGTCAAGGGAGGAGAAAAGAGAGGGCACTTTGTCAGTGGAGAGGAGAGAATTGTTTAGCTGACAGGAAAAAATAAAAGAATAGCAGAGGAGAAAGATGAAGGAGAGAGATATTGGAGAGGGGAGTGGAAGGTGACTAAGTTGTGACCAGACACTAAGGGTAACAGTGACCCAGCCAGAGTGTGCCTGCCAAGCCAAAAACAAGGTTCACGTGTCAATACGTTTTAACATCACCGTATAAAACAAATATCATTTTAAAAACATTTAACTCTTTACACTTCATTGAGTCCCTGGCACATTCCTATGCTCATTATATTGTCCTCAATGCTTATTTAATGCCCTCTTGTCTGGTATCTAAGCATCCATCTGTCTGTCAGTGGTGGATTGCTTATTGTATCTTTTTCAAGCCCAATGTGAGACAGCATCCTCAATGTACATGGTAAAATAGCAGATAATGAGACACATTTATGCAGCTGACAGCTTTTTCACTGGACATTTTTCAAATTTCCTTACTTAATACCTTGCCAAGATTTAAAATAACCCCAACACATCTGGCACAAAAGAATCAACTTCCTGCTTATGCAGTTTATTCAGACTTATCATCTCCTTTTCAGAACATTTGGAGTACCATGAATAATAGATGCATCAGTGCATGAAATGTTATGGAAACACTGTCAGATTGCTGGCAGAATTAGCTGACATGTTACACAGTGAAAGAATTTTCTGTTTTCTAAATGAAATATCAACTTTTACACCATGGAGTGTGTAACTGCCAGCAGTTTGACACTTAAATCGTCCTTCATTTGCCATGAGATTGGGGTGAGCATTTTTCTTTAACGGTGTACCAGTTTATTTACAAATCCAACAAAGCAGAGTAAAAATAAGCAGAGATGTTGCACAGTGCAACTAGCGCCACAATGATGCATTACATTATGTAATCAAAGAAAAGCGCCACTAGACATGTCTCTCTAGTGGACAGTTACATTTGTTGTATTAAGAGCTTGCCATGTCATGGGCAAAGATGTCCCAGAGCCCACTAACGCAATGCAGAAAGAGGCTAGCGCCCACACCCGCAGGTGTTCCACCCATAATCACTGTCTGCACCCTGACCACTTTGCCCTGTAGCCTCTCTGCTAGTACAAAACAGCAAACACACACTCTATGTTGAGCTCAAGGGTAGAAATCGCAGGGTCTTAGTCACACTTTAGAATGAAAAGTACCACGGGGGAACTACTTCATCCACCAGGAAGCCGAGCTACAGTGTATTTAGAGTGGGTGGAGTTTGGTTTGATGGGCTTTTACAGTAAATACTGCAGCCTTTCTCTCTCTTGACAGGCAGTTTCTAAAAATGTGTTCGGGAGCTTTCTGTTTTATTTTATTTTACTGCTGCTAGGCACAAGTTTCTCCTTTGTTCTTTTTATAAGAAGGCAAATATGAGAGAGGGGAAAAGTTGATGAAGTCCCTTAACACAGACACTGGAGAGATGCACATGTACAGTATGTGTTATTGTCCAATCACGGCACACATTGATATCAAAACACAAACGCAACATTTGCTTAAACTCATTGTGATGGATTCCATGGCAGCATAATCAGCAGTACTGTATATGTTTACATGAAATCACCTACAGTACCACCCACTGCCACGTTAAAGAAACAATCTTTGATTTGTGGCGGGAAGTGGCCTTGTGGTTGAGGCCTGTGTCAGAAAAGTATGCATGCCTCTGTAACTGAGGGCTGCGTGGTTTACAATCCTCTCCACCCCTCCCCCCTACAGAGCTCATAGGCACGTGCATGTTTGTGCATAGTCGTTTTGAAACATAAACAGTGAGCTAAGGAGGAAGATTGGTTCTATAATGCAATCAGTAAATTCAATATACTGTGTGTTTACTGTATGTATGTATATATATATATATATATGTGTGTGTGTGTGTGTGTGTGTGTACACATATTGAAATAGGTGTCGTAGACAGGATGTCCTGCTGGTTTACTGGCTATACCAGCATGGCCAGTCTTTGTCACATTGAGCAGAAGAGACAGGTCTGTTCATCATAATTCAGTAAATGATGAATTGGCAGCTGATGGATATGGGTCAGTGTTATTGGCTGATGAACACTTATCTCCTGGCTTGTTCTTCCATGAGGCTGCCTGGTGTGTTAAAATAACACTTTTGCATTTCTATGCCTACCCTATCCTGTATGCTTATGTTTTCTCTACACCTGTGATGTTGTTGATGGTAATATATGCTTTATTTATCACATGGATCCATTCCTGATTAATTGATTTAATATGTATTTACTAAGACACGAGAGTGTTTTCTATTCATCCATGATGCTGAGTAAATGATGATGTGTGCCATTACCTGTCAGAGATTCAGCTAATCTTATAAAGCTTAAATATGATGTTAAACATTACTAAATAATAGGAATACTACTACAAATGTAACTGTTGCCAGGGTTCTTGTATTATGTTAGAGTACTTGTTCTTTTTCTATTGTGTTAAATTACATACATATAATTCTGTGTTTATTGTGTTGAACTAGATTGGCACCTTTAAGACACACGATCACTTATTATGGTGTCCCCAAAACAACACATTGTTTCAAAACAGTCAGTGTAGTGTTAGCTGTGTAGGGGTTTTTGTAATGTTGGTTTCAACTACTTTATAAGGATAATTCAAGACAAAAATGTGAGATTGTATCTTATGTTTTCCAAACTATCACATTCAATATCAATATCTGTGATTTCCCTTTAAATAAAATCTCACAATTTTTTAACGTACTGTATGTCTCTAGCAGGGAAATCCAAGCAATCTCAGTAAAACAAAATATATTTGAGACTGAAGGTTTTCCACTTACAAGTTTTAGCTTTTGATAACTGTTACTAATTCATCTTTTGTATGCAGATTGAGACAATGACAGTAGAATACACACTGCAGGCAGCGTATCCCTCATTTCAACATGACAACTGTTTCTTTTCAAAAGTATTGGCAAACCAGTTCAGTCTTCGCCCAACAGCAATTGCGAGGAGAATACATTTTCTACAGTATCTTTAAGCTTTAAGTTAAAGTTTTATACTGGTTCCAGGGGAGAATTGAATTGGCAAGGAGAAAAAGAAACAGGCTGGCCCATAGGCTCTTTTAAAAACACAATGCATTCTTTTATCAGACCAAACTCAACAAACAAGGTATTAACTTCACAATAGACAGCAAGGTCAATCTGAACATAGGCTTCATCATTGTTGTAATGATGAAGCTTTTTTGCTCAACCTGTTCCTACCATAGGATGTACGAGAGGCATAAATTATAAAATATTTTACATAATTTTACAATAATTCTTATGTATATGTGGAGAATACTGTTATCTACTACAATAGCTGTTGTCGTGTGTTTCATTCAGCCTCTAAGTCATATCACAGCCAAATGTAACCTTCCCTTCCCTCCTAGCTAACCAATGTTGGCGTTTCTCTCTCCCTGGGACAGTGTTATATAGTTTGTTGTCACGGCTTATCTAATCTCAGCCTGAAAGATGACCCAATTTATTCCTATGAGGGCATAATAAGTGCCCTTTGCTAATTACATAGGCCTAATTTTGCCCTTATCACCATTATGAGTATTACAAATAATTGTAACATTTAAAGGTAGAGTCAGCAATTGTAAGCTAATACACTTTTTGTCAAATTCAGCAAATATATACTAATAGTTCGATAGCTGCTTACTGAAAAATCTATATGGAAACACAAACAAAGTGGTGCAGACTGCACCACACAACAATATAGCTTTGGCAATGCATTTCCAATGTGTGGGGCGGAGCGTCTGAGGGAACACCATATAGCATTAATGGGAGAGGTGTTTTTGTTTTGATTGAGTTCAAACATCAACAATATTTCTCCAAACTGACTCACCCTACCTTTAACTAGCAATATGCCAGAATGGTGGTTGCTGTAATAAACTGCCTATAATGCAATATAAATGCTGTATACATGTAAGGATTTTTAGATTTTAACTGTATACATACATTCCACTATACTGTAGGTCCTCAATCAAATCTATTATTCAGTTGGAAGGAAAACATACTGTTGGGCTGCCAAGACAAATGGGTGGAAAAATACTAGTGGAAATGCATCATATGGTTCAGTGTATGTAAATAGATTATCCCATACTAGATGACATATCAGAACGTGAGCAGTCATCATTCTTTGTGGGGAGACAGCAAGAAAAAAATTGCCTCAGCAACATTACTTAATAAAAAAAGTATCCGTCCATAACTCATTAGATGGTCTATGCATATAAAACAGTGGAGGCATTAATTCTTTAGCAGGACTTGCCAAGGGAGCTGGATCCAAACACCATCAGGATTTTCTGCCAGAGCCCTGTCTTCTCTGTTGATCAATAGCAGTGAGCTAAAGACAGCAGGACACACAGGCATTCATATCGGTTTGTTTGTGTTTTACGATGATAGCTGTTTTCTGACCGGCCTTTTCAAAACTATTTGTATCACTGATAAATGAATCACTAGTTTGCAGGGAAATGTACCACTGCTGTTACACATTATTTCTTACGATATATATATATATATATATATATATATATTAAAGCCTGATCATATTG
>JAODUG010004587.1:0-10484 GCA_027564795.1 Aphredoderus sayanus
ACCTTGTTGTGCCAGCAGTGCACATCATATGTCTGTGTAAACTGTAGAATTAGGTTTAGCACCTTCTATCTGCCACATAGCGCTAGTGATTTGGGTCATTTTGACCCTGAGGACATCACAAATATAATTCACAATGCAACTCAACTTGTTTAAACGTTTTATCAACCTGGTGATTACTGGCATAAGTGTGTGTTTACTCAAAGACTTTGCTACAAAGCTGTAAACATATTTATGGATAAAAACCAACAAACAAGCTGCCAGTGAGTGCCCATAAAAACCAATAGGAATTCCTATTATGAGAATCAACAGTTTTTGACAAGTAATTTTGCTTAGTTAAAAGTATCCATTGTGTGAATTGCAAATGAATCCACTTCAACCATTATTCCCATATTTGTTCTACGTACAATGGACAAAATAAAACCTGTGTGTGCACATAGAAATAGAGATTGGTAAATGAAATCTAAGTGTAGAATCGTATATGACCGTGGGAAACAAGTCTCTTTTTAAACAGCCTCTCTTGCTAAGAGAGCTTGACAATACACAATATCCTCTTGCCGGCATTTGATTTCCTGTGAAAATGAAATGAAACACACTTACTTAGAAAGTAATCTGTGTGATTTGGGCACATTTATACAATAGTCTTATTTTTGAAATTGCAATGACTACTAAGTTATTTAAAAAATAATATATATATATACAGTATTTAGTTGTAGGACAAGCAGCAAGAGTCATTTCATGTTATGGTATGCCAGCATAAGTTATGCCAGTCTTATCTGGCAATACAACCAGTCCCTTATTGTTAACCACTGTGAGCTGCCCAGTCCAACCACAGTGTTCCATATTAAGCCAGCACAACCACAATCGTATACTGCTGACATCTGGGAGCTGTGCAGTACAACCACACTCCTAAACCTTTGGCTTCTCTCCAAAAGCCACACCAAAAGCATTTTAAAGCCTTGCCAAAGGGAATCAAACCAGCAGTCGCCAGCACCCAAATCCAGACCTCTAACCTAAGACTGACTGGTGTGTGACCTGTCTGTGTCACACGGCATCATTGTCCTACCATACACAGAGGCACAATGGGTTATTCTTGTGTATAGGGAGCAGAACTTGAGATGGCATGGGCTGATATGAGTCTCACTGGCACCACTGTAGAGGGGGACTTATGGATCGCTGATCTATGATTGTCAGAAGAACAAAAACAGGCGCTACTGATGCCGCCGATTGGCTGGGCTGACGTTGAGGAAAGAGTTTTCATTGACATTTCCGACTTTAGAAAGGCATTTAGGGTTGGAGGTTCCATTCCCTGTGTAACTCAGTGTGTAGATACAGTTGCAAATGTCAGTCATAAAGTGCGTATGAGAAACAAAATACATATTATTATTATTATTATTATTATTATTATTATTATTATTATATTTATTATTATGTTTCAAACATGTTTTAATTTGTATCTCCAAGCTACTGTGTATGTCAACAGACACTTTCTCACTTTCCTATCAATAGTTAGTTTTCTAAGTAACTATTGATTTTAAAACCCAGGAAAGTGTGACATCAAGTGGTTAAAATTAGAAGCTGAAGTCAAAACAATACCCTCATTTCTAGTTCTTGACATACAAGTGATTGTTTATTAGGATTTTTACCTCGGAGATTAAGTACAGTATTATTGTAGCATTGATACATTTATGTTTAGACAGAAAATGCTCTTTTAAGAATTGTAGCCTTATTTGCAATGTTGTATCATTGCAAATGTGTGACATATCCTGAAAGTCCAAAGATGCAGAAATATGCATAATAAAAAGGGGAAATAGTCTTACCTTACAGATAGTTGGTTTATAATTACAATAAAAAATATATAAAATTGCAAAGGGGGTTTAACGGTCACATTCATGTCAATCCTGTGTGTTTACTACTCCAATAAAGGTTTCTCTCTTCCTGTCATGCTCTCTGACATTCAAAATAACTGTGTCAACCTGGACATTGGGGCCACAGAGAAACGAGTAGCTTTTAAACACACACATACACACACACACACACATATAAACACTTGCCTGCGGTCCAAATGACAAGTCACTGCGTATGTTCTTCCTAGGAGCCCTGCTTCAGGGATTCCGTGTAGTCGGGCATGTGTGAGTTATGAAGCAAAGAGCACAACATCGGGTCTGTCACATGGCTGTGTGCGTGTGGAGGTGGAGAGGCCGGTTGCGGGAGAAATATACCTGGAGAAACAAAAACTAATGTGGACACATTAAACCTTCGCAGTGGTGTTGTCATTCCATGTCATGTTGATGGTATAGAGAGATATAGATTACAATGCTCAAAGGACATACAAAGGTGCACCACCTAAACAAAACTGGTGTTGTTTTTATTTTATTGTTAAGATACCAAAGGCAAGCCTCGCCTTTATTTGAGGCCTGAGTGGCTGGCACCCCTCTCTACTAATTTCTCCACAGAGCTCATAGACTCACAACAATCTCCAGCCCTTCCCTTTGTAGCCCCCATGTAAACAGACTTTCTAGAGGCACTAATGAAATCGAGGAACGCATACTTGACTCACCCTTGTAACTCTCTCTCCCGGACGTTAACTGGCTCTGGTATGGTTAGATGACAAGTGTCTGAGCTTACAATGCTGATAAGAACAAATACATTTGAATGAAGCTTAAAAAGAAAAATCACAGAAAGCAAACCAAAGAACGCTTTAAGCGAATTGTATAATAAGCAGCTTGTTGATGCGACAATAACACCAATACTGATCAATTGTAAGAGTTATTTTGTCATGTTTTTCTCCATTTTATATCATTTAAAAATGAAAAGGTGGATTACCAGTCAAATATTCATCACCATATGAGTAAGCTAAACAATTTACATTTACTCAGGTAAAATGCCATTTTAATGGGTTGTGACTATGGCCTTACTTAACCTGCACGCTTAGAGACATAACATGCTGTTCTTTAGTACTTCCCCCGCCCCCAACAAACACATGCACACACATACAGGCCCACTTTCACCAGCTGTTTCGGACATGTTGTGGCCTGGACAACGTGATGTGTGGCAGATCACACACACACACACACACACACCCACCCTTAACAGCTGCAATTTTGTTAGCTGTGTTTCCATTAGGCCAAGGTCATGTGGTGTTCTGCTCCCCTCAAAGCCAGTTGCACAAGTTGACGCTGTAGGCACTTTGGTGTTTACATGCAGTGTACACAGTTGGGTAATATAGATTTCTGGGAGTAAACACATGCACAGGAATGTACGCACAAGAGCATTTGCACATGCCAAGACAAGTCTTGCATGCCACCATTTACTTCATGAATTGAGAAGGATCAACTATAGTCCAATCTTTATCGGTCATTTGACCACATTTGTGATCTTTCACTTCCACATGTATACAGAAATTCATTGTGTTGTTTTGTTGTTGTTTTTTAACTGCGCGAAATCGCAGATGGCTTTAGGCGGAGCAGAAGCTGCTCTGTACGGGGAGGAGTAGAGATGAGTGCCAGCGGCTGGGTTTACAGATGCGTATTCACAGGCCGGCATTATGTCATAGGCTAGAGAATGACTGGAACAGTAGAGAGGACGTGTCAACGACGTAAACACATTCGGGGGTCTCGCGGTTCGGCAGGGCCACGTGTTCTGCCGTTGTTGTGGAGCACACACACACACCCTCGGGGTGGCCTCTGTCACGGGGGGGGGGGGGGGTGGGGTGACTTGTTTGGACCGCAGCTCCCGCTCCCACAGACAAGCTGTGCTAGCTAGTGTGGGCGGGGGACGAGGCTAAGTATGGCATGTGCCATATCGGGAGGGGGCGGGAGAAATGGGGGGGGGGCTATTTTCTCCGAATTGTGCCTCACAAACAAGCTGAGGGTGGGCTTGTGCCTCACATGGCTCGGGACATATCGGGTGTCCCTCTCTGGGGGTATAAAGGCGGCTTGTCCCACGCCCAGGGCATATCAAAATAATCCCAGCAAAGAGCGCTACAGCACAGGCACAGTCCCCCGGATCGAGCCGCCGCACAACCCCACCCAGGATCGTACAAAAAAAAAGAAGGAAGTGGAAGCCCCCCTTCCCCCACGAACCGAGCAGCCCTCAGCCCTCAGAAGCCCCCCTTCCCCCCCCGGACCGACCAGCCCTCGGACGATGGACATCAAGAGCGGCCAAGTGGTGCGCCCGCCCAGCCCCATGGAGAGCCTGGAGAAGCAGCTGAGCTGCCCCATCTGCCTGGAGATGTTCACCAAGCCCGTTGTGATCCTGCCCTGCCAGCACAACCTGTGCCGCGGCTGCGCCAGTGACCTGTACGACTCGCGCAACCCCTACCACTACTCGGGCGGCGTCTTCCGCTGCCCCACCTGCCGCTTCGAGGTGGTGCTGGACCGCCACGGCGTCTACGGGCTGCAGCGCAACCTGCTGGTGGAGAACATCATCGACATCTACAAGGAGCAGGAGAAGAAGAAGGAGGAGGAGGAGAAGGGGCGGGGGTCCCCGGAGCCCCACCTGAAGGACAGGGACGCGAAGGAGCCCATGTGCGCGGCGCACGCCGACGAGCGCATCAACATCTACTGCGTCAGCTGCCAGACGCCCACCTGCTCCATGTGCAAGGTGTTCGGCCAGCACAAGGACTGCGAGGTGTCCCCGCTGCAGTCCGTCTACCAGGCCCAGGCGGCCGAGCTGCGCGTCGCCGTGGAGACGCTGGCGGCGGCCAACGGGTGCGCGCAGGCGGCGGCGGCGCAGATGGAGGACGCCTGCGCGGCGGTGCGGGAGAACGGCGAGCTGCAGAAGAGGCGGCTGGGCGAGAGCTTCGACCTGCTCTACGCCATCCTGGAGGAGCGCAAGGGGCAGCTCCTGGAGAGGGTCGCGGCGGAGGAGGACGAGAAGGTGGGCGCGCTGCGGTCCCTGGCGGAGCGATACAGGGAGCAGGTGAGGGCCGCCGGGGAGCTGAAGGAGAAGGTGACCCAGAGCATGGAGAAGAGCGGAGCGGCGGAGTTCCTGGTGAGCGCCAAGGAGCTCATCCTCCAGGCCAAGGAGGCGGCCAAGGGAGCCCTGCTGGAGAGGCCCGAGCCAGGCTTCGAGTGCATGGATCACCTGACCTTGGACACAGAGGAGGTGGAAGCCCTCTTGGCCCGGATGGACTTCGGACTGAGCCAGGAGGAGGAGGAAGAGGAGGAATAGTGTTTATTTTGCGGGACTCTGGTGTTAGCTTGGGACATTTTGGAGTGACCACGTGATATGTTGGACAGAGGAAGATGTCGCTGCAAGAGAAGCGTACTGTAACTACAGGTATTCGAGGAGAAATGGAAATGTGCAATGTTTTTGTTTTTATTTTGGCTTGTTTTTACTCATGCAAAATGAAACATTTTGTATTGATGACACTTTTATACTTTTGTATTTTCATGTACTGTATGTTTATATTGTAATGTGATACTTTTGATATCTCTTGAACTTGATATCAACATGAAAAGAAGATATTTATTGTGTTAATGTCTCTGTCTTTACAACTGAAAACTTGAAATGCAAATCATGCACATGAAATGTTTTAGACACTGCTGTTACATTTTAATGTTCCAATAAGTGTGAATAAAGTTTTATTCAGTTATAAGTCAGTCTCCGTTATTTCTTGCTCATAGATATTTCAGATACATCCGACAAATGAAACCAGTGCAGTATGAATATCTGCCTTTTCAGTTATCTCTTATTATGCCTTCACGCCAAAAAACCCAAAGAGCTCTTTATTTAGCACTGTGACTTTTCCATATATTCACATTGCGCTTGGAAATACCCTATAACCTTACTTAGTGTTCTGGCTGGTGAAAACAGAGGCTATTTATATGAATGATCTATGGTGAAGAGGATTGCGGCATGGGGCAGGGGGGGGGCATGTTTCTTGGCATGTGCCAAGACCTGACCTAGCAGGCCAAGCCAGTTGACTGGCTCCTAGGAATAAACCAGGTTAGAGGTCAGACCTGATACCATTATTCGGGACTAGAAAGAAGCCCTTTTACCAATACGGTCTGGCCAAACTCATTGACCTGCACTATTTTAACCACATTGTTACACTGTTGTAAAATCAACGAAGTTGGCTAAGATCAAACTGTAAATGCTTCCAAGCTTATCCACTAACACTCTTCAGTTTTGAGGAACACTATACTATGGAATAGGATTTCAAGTGATGTAATGTTGGAATACAAACAAAACGGTTTATCAAAGCTGTCAGTCAAATGATATGTCTTGCTTTAGACAGAGATATATTTAGTTTTGAGAAAGACTACACCGTTATAAGGTTTATAAAGTGTTTATTCATATTGGAATAGAAACAAAACTATAAATCAAATCTGTCGTGCAAAAGCAACAGAGGATGCACATTAATTAACTATTTTTAGTTACCATTTTATATATATTAATTTTAATTGTGCATGTTGTAAGTTCATAACACTAAACTAACTATTAAAATGTTTTAGATATTGTGTTTTACAACAAAATATTTACATGTTATATTAAGTACTTTATGCTTCCTTGATAGATTTTTCTCAATTTGTTAATCTACAGTACAGTAATCCAAACTTTTATTCAACTCTCCCCAAAATAAAATTTCAATAGTAAACTATTTCCTCTGACCTTTGAGGTTATGCCCTTGCTGGCCTGCGATACCAGTCAGGAACCACGTGGTTCCTGCTCAAGAGGCTGGCGTATGATAATGCCTCAGTCTGTCAGCTCGCATCCAAACACAGTCTGTCCGCTGATACTGTATTCTGCAAATAGACAGGCCAACATACAGATAGGCAGGTGACAGGACAGATAGGCCAGGCTGTAAGATAGAGACGGACAAGCTGGAAGACACGTAGGACAATAATTTAGGTTTTTCTTACTAAGAACATACACACAGCAGCATTACCAAGTTTGGTTTTAACCTTTCACCGAAAACTAATTAAATATATCTACATATTGTATTTTTTTTGTGTATAACTTCCTATCCTCTTAATGAAAGTACAACATTTAAAATTAGATCATTTATAAGATGCTTTTATGATTGTGAGTAACATTAGTAAGTACTAAGGAGCATGTATATTAAGTAAACATCTGGGCATGTTGGGGAAACCCGGGACCTTTCAACTGGAGTCCACAACCCTAACCATTCATTTATCTTTGAATACAGTACAGGGTTGTACAGTACGGTAAAGATATACATGTTAGGATATAACTCCATTGACCAAAGCATTGGCAGTAGAACTAAAGCTGGTTCCCAAACTGTGTTAATCTTAAATTGTCCTGACTTGTATTCAGATGCTGTATATCATCAGAGTTAAGGGTTTGTGTTAGTTTTTGATGATGGATGATGAAATAAACAGCTCTACCAAACGGAATTAGTCTTTTGGACCCCACTGTATTGCCATCATCGGATCTTTTTCGTAGATGCATAATTCAGTGCAGCTACAGAAATACAATTAATACTGGGGCATATCGTCTCAACTGTACTATCCAGCAAGCATGGAATGATTCACTTGCAATAGTTTCTCATTGGAACACTTACATTAAACATACCCAGAGACTAGCTGTCACTATGAACAACACTATCGGGTTATAACCACATGGGTAAATAATACATTATTCCCAATTTCCTTTAGTCAGACTGACCTTTATCTGAATACACTGCTGCAGTAGACCCTGGCACTAATACAAAAGACACTTCTTTGTTAAATGTGGACACAAATAAAGATTTTAGTAAGACCAACCATTCTTTGTGATACCATATTGCATACATTTTCCAGCCTGACATATATTTGGTGTTGTAGGTTAGTGTGCAGTTAGTCTGATGTACAGTATACTGTGCTTGGTTTCACTCGAGTGAAATAGAAGCTTTGGTAGGTGGACGAACCAAACGCTCCCAATATAGCTTCGCAGCTCACAGCTGTTAAAAAGCCTGCCATCTCCCAAGAGGGCAGTGTAAGCAGAATAGAAATAAAGCTTTTACAAAATAGCACATTCTGTCAGGAGAAAAAAAGAAAACATCCATAAACACTCTTGACACTGATTGCACATTTAAAACCGAAACATGTACGCCAACACACAACGCCATATATTGAGGAAATACAGACAGCAAAACATATTGTGTGTGTATTAAAGAGAGGAAGAGAGAGAGACACACAGAAAGAGATGTCCCTCAATGTCAACACACAAACATCAAATAAGTCCCTAGACCAGGAGTCAGGCAAACACGTGCGTAGCACATAAACTAGTCTTGAGTTTGCCCTCCAGCTGCTACTCATTAACAGCTCACCCAACACCACATGCAGGTGGCCTATATACAGTAGACCACTGGCTCAGCTGTCAAAGTCAAATGTATTTATTGAGTCTCCGGACTTGTGTTGAGGCGGTGTTGCACGAGACACAGCACACTCACTTTGCAGTGTGGCAAGGCTGCTCTAAATATATCGTGACACATAATGACAGACATCCACCTGTCCATAATCTATAGAGCAGAATTATAGCTCACGTACTACAACAATCTGAAAGCCATAGTAAAAATAAATCCCTATTGTACAGTACATTACAACAAACTTCATGTCGGCATGCAGTCATAGAGCATTCGTTGTTCTGGATCAAGGACAGCACACAGGTGAAAGGGCAGTATTGGCGGCTATAGTTGTCTTCTCTTGCCTTGCTAAAAGCAACAGACAGGACTTCCCCTGGCGGCAAGCCCAGCGCTAGCCTCCAGGATAATTTTAGAGTTGTGAATCAGCGTGGACTGAGCCAGGTCTCAGTCCTGCCCATGAGAAGGGCAGTGTGCCACTTACTGTATGTGTGTATACGTGCACACAAACACACGCACTCTCATGCAAACTGTAAAAACGCGCTCAAGAACAGATAAAAACACTGCCTCTCTGAGACATACGCAAACATGTGCAAACAAAGGCATATTGATAGCATGCTTCTTTATATAAAGTGTGCAAGCACAAGCACGCACATCCTCACACAAACAGTTGTGTACAGTTGACAGGAAGGAGTGGAATTTATTGAGCCATGGATGTCATGGATGCAGGAAAAGCCATTACAGGGAACACATTACAAATGAATATCCTCAGTTTAATCCTTTTTTAATGAGCAGAATCATCTTATCTGGAATATTAGAGACCCTAAAGCACAGCTGGGGATTGGTCCAACTGCCTCATATCATCTGCGCCTGTCCTGAAGAAGGTTAATCTCTGGTTAAGCTATTGTTTTGATTTGATTAAGAATGGAAACATTGACAAAAGGAAACATATTTCCTTGCCTGGTGCCATCAAAACACAACAAATCGATCGAAGTAAATTAAAATGAATTTGTTTTACAACAAAGTCTAGCCTGTTTGCTAGTCGCAAGGGAGGGGGTGAGAGGGGTGAAAGGGAGGGAAAGGGAGGGGAGGAAAAGGGAAGGAAAGGAAGGGAGGGAAAGGGAGGGAAGGGAAGAGGGGTCAAAGGGAGGGAAAGGGAGGGAAAGGAAGAGGGGTCAAAGGGAGGGAAAGGGAGGGAAAGGAAGAGGGGTCAAAGGTAGGGAAAGGGAGGGAAAGGAAGAGGGGTCAAAGGTAGGGAAAGGGAGAGAAAGGAAGAGGGGTCAAAGGTAGGTAAAGGGAGGGAAATTTGTGTCGGGGTCAAATAATGCTCTCAGAGTGAAGAGTTAGTGCGGTTGTGTTGCTCGGTAACAGCGGCGCCAGCCTGCGCCGTCCGGTTCTGGATCCACCCCAGGTAGTTGGAGACGCGGGTGTAGATCCCGTAGTGGCCGGGCTGGGCGCATCCCTTCCCCCAGCTGACCACGCCCAGCAGGAAGGTGGTCTGCTTGTAGAGGGTCACCAGCGGCCCGCCGCTGTCCCCCTTGCAGGAGTCCCGGAGGCCCTCGATGTAGCCGGCGCAGAACATGTTCCCGGTGATACTCACCCCGCTCCGCTCCACGCACTCCTGCGTGCGGATGCGCGGGACCTCCAGCCGCTGGAGGAGGGTGGCGGTGGGGCCGTGCTCGCTGCGGCGGCCCCACCCGCTGACGGTGTGCTTGGCCACGGCCCAGAGCTCGCGCTGGGCCAGGGAGCGCGTGGGCAGGCAGACGGGCACCACGTAGGGGCCGTAGGAGACGGGCGCCCGCAGACGCAGCAGGGCGATGTCGTTGTCGGCCGTGCGCGACACGTAGCCCTCGTGCACCAGCATCTGGGACACGCCCACCACCTGCTCCGTGCCCTCCGGCTTGGCGATGTTGTGCTCGCCTGGGCGCGCACGCACACATAAAAACGTGTGAAACATGTATGTGCGAACACACGCGTGCACACGGCCATGCACACACACACACACACACACGCACGCACGCACGCATAGAAACATGTGAAACATGTATGTGCGAACACACGGCCATGCACACACACACACACACACACACGCACGCATAAAAACATGTGAAACATGTATGTGCGAACACACGCGAGCACACGGCCAAGCACACACACACAGACACACAAAAAAACA